>JANHGB010053113.1:0-25670 GCA_026283785.1 Coracopsis vasa
GGGAAGAACTTCTTCCTAATATCTAATCTAAATCTCCCCTCTTTCAGTTTTAAGCCATTCCCCCTTGTCCTATCCCTGCAGGTCCTTGTCAAAAGCCCCTCTCCAGCCTTCCCCCTTTAGGCACTGGAAGCTGCTCTAAGGTCTTGCCAGAGCCTTCTCTTCTCCAGGCTGAACAGCCCCAGCTCTCTCAGCCTGTCT
The DNA here is from genome assembly GCA_026283785.1 of Coracopsis vasa. Taxonomy (NCBI): domain Eukaryota; kingdom Metazoa; phylum Chordata; class Aves; order Psittaciformes; family Psittacidae; genus Coracopsis; species Coracopsis vasa. The sequence goes on from JANHGB010053113.1 coordinate 199, forward strand.
CCGTAGCAGAGGTGCTCCAGTCCTCTAAGCATCTTCATGGCCTCCTCTGGACTCACTCCAGCACGTCCATGACCTTCTTACCCTGGAGCCCCAGAACTGAATTTTCCTGTCTTGACAGAGAAGCCTGGCCTTGGCAAACAGCAGCAGCACAGGCTTCTGCAGGGCAGGAGTGAGCAGACTGCGGCCTCAGAACCATCTCCACAGGGAGACAAGCAACAGCTGAACACCAGCAGCAGCCCCAGCAGGAGCCACTGCAGTGGCTGCACCAGCGTGGATGTGGGCTGTGCTTCCTGTACAGAATTCACATCAGAGCTGTCGTGGGGCTAAGACATGGCTCCAGCCCCAAGGGGTGGAGACAGGCAAGTACCACCACTCTGTGTGGTGACACACCATGTCTCTCACCCTGACGTGGGCTTTATACTGAGTGCAAATGGCACAGGAGAAGCCAAGATCCTCTCTCCATATAGAAGATCTACCTGCAGCTAGACCAGGTATAGCTGCAGAGGACTTCAAGTGACTGGCTGTCACAGCACTGTGATTTCAACTTGAAATTAACTTCTCACTGGGAAGGCAAAGAAACTCAACCAAAACCCCACCAGCTCATGCTGGGGACCTGAAGACTGTTGGTGAGCCAGGATTAGCTCAGGATGGGGTGGGAAGAAGCAGATAACCAGCAGGAGAGGCTCAAGCCGCAGCAAGGAGGAAGAGGGTATAGGGGGGTAAGACCCCCTGTAGGGGCTGTTTGGGGTGATACTTGACATAATGGGCCTTAGGAAATGGAAGTGGAGCTTTGTCTGCATGTGTGTTGGGATTGTTTGGGAACATAATGGACATGGTGAAGGAACCTTCATGCAGTTTCTCTGTGTTTCTTTCTTGAAAATACACATTCAGATCCTACAAGACAGACATTGAGGTGCTGCAGCGGGTCCAGAAAAGGCCAACAAAGCTGGTGAAGGGTCTGGAGAGTAACTCAGATGAGGAATGGCTGAGGGAACTGGGGTGGTTCAGTCTGGAGAAGAGAAGGCGCAGGAGGGACCTTATCGCTCTCTACAACTGCCTGAAAGGAGGTTGTAGTGAGGTGGGGTCTGTCTCTTCTCCCCAGTAACAAGTGACAACGGCCTCAAGCTCTGCCAGGGGAGGTTTAGACTGGATATTAGGAAACATTTATCCACAGAGAGGGTGCTCAGGCATCAGAACAGGCTGCCCAGGGCAGCGGTGGAATCACCATCCCTGGAAGTGTTCAAAAACGGTGTAGATGAGGCTCCCAGTGGTTTAGTGGTGAACTTGGCAGTGCTGGGGTAATGGTTGGACTTGATGATCTTAAAGGTCTTTTCCAACCTAGTTGATTCTATGATTCCATAAGGGACCTTGCAGTATTTTACGCTTTTTTCTTCATGCTAAACCAGTCTCACAGAACTGACTTTTACTTGACATGATTTGTTCAAGAGCACATCAGTAGCAAAGACTGTTCTGCCTCTTGCTGTTGCACGAGCCAGAGCAAATCCCATGGACCCAGTGGGCAGAAAGCTGTCAGCCACTCAGCATCTGTGGCTCAGCGAGGGACCACAGTGCTGGCCTGGGCTGGCCACTGCCCGAAGGAATGGCTTGATTTTTAACCATCATATATTTTTTAGTGGCCTTTTGGACCTGTGAGAGCTGCTCCAACTTTCTTTTAAGAGGAACTCCCCCCGGAACTCCCCACAGAACTCAGTGGCTGAACAGTGCGTTGACAGTGGCAGATGGAGCTCTCGGGCTTTGGTGACACAATAAAAGCTGGAGCTGTCTTTTGTCGCGCACCTCGGTCAGACTGGGGTGGTCCTTGGTTACAACGCTGGATTAATGTACGTGTGCAGTAAGGCTGTCTGTTTTGTTTTCATTAGATGCTGACGAGGCTGCCTGTGTGACACCTGCATGGTTGGTGTTTTGGTTTGACCTCTCAGCACAACAGGAAAATCCCCAAACAGAGCTGATGGATGGGAGAAAGATGAAAATCCCCATCACAACAAACATGCTCCCCACACAAATCTCTCCCCTGCTTGGCCTGGAGTAGTGTACCCACTTTAACACCCTTCCCCAGGAATCTGGATCCCAGGGAACCACCAGAGCCCAGCCGCCAGCGAGTGCCCTGGTGCAGGGCCAGGATGCCAGACGCTGCCCAGAGCCCTTGTGACCCCCCTGTCCTCCATGAGCCCAAAGAAACGTGGCTGAAACATGCATTTGGGTCCGAGACGCTTGTCCCCATCTGGCCCATGGGAGCTGAGCAGTGTTGCATGCAGAAAACAGGAGCCACTTACCTCATTTGTGCTTCCCTGGGGAGAGGCATTGGGAAGGGGGAAGACAGAGAAAGAAAAACAATAGCATCTCTGTGTATCATGCATGGTGCTCACGCCTCTGGCCACAGCCACTTGCTGGTGCCACCATGGCCATGTATTTCCAGAGGGCTTGCCCCACACAGGCTGCCCCTCCTGCAGAAACCCCTCACAGCTCTGTCCACCCCTCCTGCAGCCGGTCCCACCACAACAGGACACCAAGCACCTGCATGGCACAGAGCCACAAGGGCTTTGAACCCTCCCGGGGCAGGCGGGCACCAGCCCTGGGCATCACGGTTGGCAGAATCACGCCACCCAAGCCCCGATGCCAGCAGCAGAGCCAGCACTGCCCATCTGCACAGCTCCTCCTTGGGGAACCTTCCCTCCAGTTGGAAAGCAGCACCACAGGGGCCAGCCTGGGCCAGGGAGCAGCCCCAGGCACTTTCACCTCTTTATTTTTCCCCAGCTGGGCAAGTTGCAAATAGGCAACATCTCTGGGTTCCTGCTGGCTGTGTCCTGCTCTTGCTTAAATCCAAAATCCCTGCCCTAAACCAGGGGAGAAATACAGTCTTTCTTTTTGACATACACAGACATGCACACGCTGGCTCCAAGAACACCTTCCCAGTGGGAGCCTAGGCAAAGCTGCCCATTGCCACAAGGTCTGAGGCTCCACAAGCTAGCATTTGGTGATGGATAAGACAGGAAGAAAAAAAACAGGCAGAACAAAATAGCTTGCTGTGAGTTTTCTCATCCCCAATCCTGATCTACACAGCTTGTCTTTCACACTGGGCATGATTCAGAGGCTTGGCCTCAAGCAGAGGAAGGGGTGGTACATGGCTCCTGCCTTGCTGTTCACTCCTGCTCTGCAACCCATCTCATACTGCCTACCTCTGCCACAGTGAGGCCCATTTCCACTCCCCAAGACATCTCCCCTTTACAATTAACTAAACCGATTTCCTCTGTCCCTGGTTTCCCCATCTAAAAGGTCTAAGGAATGGGTTAAAGAATAGGACAGGGCACAGGTATAATCTCACTGATCACAGCACAACCAGATCAAGCAGCTGGATCTGCCCAGGCAGGCCCAGCTGGAGAATCTAACAACCCTAAATGCAAAAGCCATTTCAAAATGGGAGGAAAAGCCCCACAAAATTCAATACTTAAGAACTTGGTGGGATTGTTTTTTGTTTAAATCAAAAGCTCTTTATCCTACCTGGTCCCATAATGCTGCAGCCACTTGGTCTATTACTGCGCCCAGTTCTCTGTACTCCCCAGAGTATCTGATATATGCCCAGGTACACAGTGTGATAAGTGTCAAGCCCATGATCATGTTGCACAGACTGGCTATGATGTCCAAGCCAATGAAGCCGGTCACTCCAGCTATCACGTAAGTGATGAAGATGACCACAAAGAGTGTGGCGGGGGTGCGGGCAGCGTGGAAGATGTTCTTGCTGTCATTGTGCTTGATGTACTGGATGTAGAGCTCATCTATCTCATTCTCCAGCTGCTGGAGGTAGCGACGGCTGAACTCCTCCCCACCCATCTTCTTTACCCCGCGAAACAGCTTCACAGCCTCCTCCTTCAGCTCCACGTGTTTGGTCTGGAGGTCACTAGGTGCAAGGAAGGGCTTGTCCCCACCACAGACCTGCGTGGAAAACATAGTCCAATCACTCCAGAAATCTCAGCATCCACAGGTCCCCCTGTGCTGTGTCATGCAAACCACTGGAGTTAGGGCTCTACAGGCTCTTGTCTGCCACAGACCACCACATCCTGAACGACAACCTGCATGATTGTGGTGCTTGGGATAGCTCTGCAGGGTGCAGGTTAAATCAGGGCAGTGGGTGTCTGCACTGGGAAGCTGTGTCCCACAGCTCCCCTACTAAGTTCACTCACAGCCCAAGCCAGGATCTTGGGCAACACTGACAGCTGAACCACAATGAGTAAACCCCAGCGTTTTCTAGTTCTGGAAGCTCTGCAGCATTTTACTTCTGCTTCATAGCATGGACATATTGGTTTTAAGGCCCAGGGCAGTCCACAGACAGTTTGGCCATGCAGCTCCAAACTTTCTTCCTGCCAACAGGCAGCAACCTCCAGTACTAATGAACAGACTGGGGCCCTGAAGTGGCTGGAGACAGGCAGGGGCTGAGCTTCATCTTAAAACATCACAACCAGACCTCATATGAGCTGAGACAGGCTGATGGGGCAGGGCATAGGTGAAAAGACAGTTATAATGACTTTGTCCCCTAATTAGCACTAGCCATAGCGCGGGTTGCACAATCACGCAGCACTGCCACCCCACTACATCACATTTTTGGGTTGCATCTACCCATGCTGGGGAATACTGGGAAGATGATGCAAATTCAGCAGAGGCCAAGGTGGTCTGCAGAAAGCTGCCATCAGATGAAACAGAGACAGTTTGTCAATCCCCCTCCCCTGTCCTGCTGTGATACCCTGATTGCTCTCCTCCAGTCTGCAAGAAAGCAGAACAGAAGAAGCTCTTTGGGACCCTGAATGTGCAAACCAGTCCTGGGCATGTCCATGCTGGACATTTTCTACCAGGAACCCAGGCAGGGAGGCTTCCCCACAAGGACAGGAGAGCCAGGAGACATGAGTGAAACAACATGCTCAGCACCACCTACCTCTTCCATCCTCCTGCTGTACGTGTCTTTGGCAGTGGCGACTGCTGCTAAATTGTTGGCTTCTGCTGTGGCCTGCAAGAAGAGCAAAAGGGGTACGAAGTTTAGCTGCAGAAGGACAGGGTTAGGAAGTGTAATTGCAAAGAGTAGCAGGCTGCCTGGGTACCCATGGTCCATGCATGTATGTGGCCAGGATACGTGCACAGACCCAAGTGCTCATGTACAGAATTACACATTAAACTCCCTTGTCTCAGCCAAGTGTACTCTCCCCAGCCTCTGACCAATGCCAAATAAGATCATCCCTTATTTACATATCCAGTCTCCTCAGTACCCCCACGCAAAAGCCTGCATGAAGAGAGGATTCGTACCCTCCGAGTCAGAGCAATGAAAACTTTGGCTTCAGCTGTGGGAAACAGCAAGAAAACAGATAGAAAGCTCAGTCATATGTAAACAGCTACAGCTGCAACCTCCCGCAAAGCTGTCTGGCTCAGAGAGCAGAGCTGCAGCCCAGCAGCTGCTGCCCATGTGCAGGGCCATGTCACCTCCATGTGTGGCCCCACTGCAGCCAAAGATGACGCTTTTTACCTGCGGGGGAATGATTTCAACTAAGCTGGCTGCTGCTGTGTGCCCAGCCAGCCAAGGTGCATGAGCCATGCTGCCAGAACTGCTCAGCCATGTCAGACTCATGACTGCCAAATGCTTCCAAAAGGGCTGTTTCTTGGGTTGTTACAATAAGGAGTTTGAAATCAAATCACAGAAGACCCAATGTACTGCACTATGTGGGCACCTCTAACAATTAACTGGAAATCAACAGCAATTAGGGTGCATGAATGCCCTCCAGCTGAGAGCTGACACATACCTGCAGCATTGACTTTGGGTGTGGCAATTCTTCCCCCTGGTAGATCTTTATGTACGCCTGCAAAACAGTGCAGAGAAAATGAAATCACACTGAAGGCAGCACACACAAGCAACATGCGAACACCCCCACCCAGTCCCAGGCACAGCTTTAAGCAGGATGTTAAAGCACAGAAGAGGAGGACATTCCTGGCACAAGATGGCTTTGGCAGGGGATGCTGTCAGAAAATGCTACTTATCATGGCTCAAGGTCAACTCCTTGGGTGGCCTGAGTCAGTCACTCAATGCTGTTGCTCCACCACTTACACCAAGTATCTCTGCCCTCAGATTTGCACCTACCTCCACCCTACATTGAAGGAGAAGGAGCCAGAGTCAGGTAGCCCTGGAGAGCAGGTTGTGAGAATTACTCACTGATATCTTGCACTAAAATGTTCCAGTAGTCATGACAACAAAAATCAGCTTTTTCCAAAGGCAACAGGAATACAGCCCTCAGCCTACCTCCCTCTCATCCTCAATTCTCCAGTGGAGGAAATCAGCCCTGCCCACTTCTTGGACTTACTGTGTGGTCGAATACATGACCATGAGGTGTTTGCTTTCTGCAGCAGTGAGAGTCAGGACTTTTAGCTAGACCAAGAACATTTCCTCCAGCCATCGAGTGCTGGGCTGCCTGCTGTTGTTACCCTTCAATTACAGCCAAAGTGCAAGCATGAAACAGATGAATAAGCCAATACCTTAAAATATTCCACAAGGCCTCGGCAGGTGATATGGTTTCCATTGATCTCCTTAACATCCAGGTTCTCAGGACTAAGAAGCCAAGGAATCAAGATCTTCAAGTTCTTGATAAACTCATCATCTATTTCTGGAAATAAAACCCAATGTCATCAGTACCAGCCCAATGTCAGACCTGTGCTTCAGTGTTCACTGACATAAAAAGAGCAGCAGAGTCAAGCTGGAGGCTGGGACACCCTGTAATTTAGTGATGTGAGCACCCAGAAATGATCGTGGCCCCATTTAAGTTGTTACTTAACCATGGACAGAATATACAGTTGTGCTACATCCACAAACCAACTTCATGGTCTCAAAAATACAAACTCAAACACAAATGTGACTGCATGGGGAAAAAAACCTGCTTTTGCTGATGACTCTGATAAATGTGCACACAACACTGATAGCCAGGGAGCAGCACCCTTTTGCCAAGACACATACACTCCTAGCAAACCATGACCTTTAGTGTGCAGGGCACAGATACATGATGTGCCTTCCCTCTGCTCTGCTCCATGGCACCCATAGTGGAAAACTTCTGTCAGGACTTAGGCTCTCTGGCTCTCATCCCTGCCACCTCCTGTGCCAGCAGGTAAGATGTTCTATCCTGAGTTCTTGGTCCTCTACGAACCCATATGTGAAATCCTCATTGCAAAGCATTTCAAAGCTTTGCAAACCATTAGGTGTTTAGTACAAGTATATTAAAGACTCCTGTGAGTGACTGTGCATTTACACTGCACCATTAGACAGCCCTTGGTGCAGGTACGGGCACAATCTCTACTCCTAGCAGCCTGTCCCCTTTGCCAAAGAACAGAGCTGGAATGGGGTGCTCTTTGAGGAGGCCATGGGCTGCTTGTGTCACTTTAACAGAGGCTAACTCGTCTCCTAACAGTCATTCTTATGTCTTCACAGTGGCTGACATCCATTTATTGCCATTTAAATTAAACTCTATGAGGCTGAAGACCAAAACCACAATGCAACATCCAGGCATTTGTAAGGAGAGGGGAGGTTTCCCTACATCTCTTCCATCAGCTCACAAAAAGCTGCATACAGCTCTGAAGGAACAAGGAGATGGTGTCAAAAAGCTGCTGACAACTCCTGTACCTGTTCTGCACAGACCACTTGCTCAATACTAATCAGCACCTGAAATTCAGGAGTGAATTAACAGGGATCAGCTCCATTTCCACAAGCATACTTCCTCACTGCTGCCTCACTGTCCTGCTTGCTGGTTAGCACAGACTGCCAGAAGAACATATCTGATCACTAGCCGGACAAAAGCAGAGGAAAGCAACATGCTGGTAAGCAGCTGGTTCACAACAAACAAAACAATCCACAGCATGTGGCTCCTTTCAGGGTGGAGAATCTTACCACAGCTTTTTTACCTTCCCCTTTTTTCTAACCTGTTGGACCACGTCTGCCCTGTAGGGAAACCACTGATCAGATAAGTCAGGAAGATTAACTATTCCTTGGAAAGCTTTTCAAAGTGAAATAACATTCCCTTGAAAGCATGTGTAACCAGCCTTCCACTCTCCACAGACACCAGCCTGCCTTGCAGCAACCAGTCTGCACCACTCTGCATCTGTGCTGAACTCCAAGTGAGGCACAGGAGTTAACTGCAGGGTTAACATCACATCCATGAACTTCCTGCCTCAGCCCTGCCCTTCCCTTTTTGCCTACCAGCCATCTGCCCCAAGGTACCTACTGCCAGCGGCTCCAAAACCTTTTCAGCCTCCCACACCTTATCCACCTCCATCTCTGTCTTGGCCTCCACATGTTTCTGGCATCCGCATCTGCCTGCTGGATTCAGAGGAAGTAGCCAGGCGCGTGTACGTCACTGGGAGGAGGATCCAACTCCTCTCCCAGAAGTTTTTCATGGAAAATACTTAAGAGAATTTCAGGAACCAGCGGGACACAGAATCTAAGAAATCAGCTTAAAAACAGACCTTTGCCTTCATACCTTTCAGTTTTCCATCGAAATTAGGGTTGGTGGCAACTTTCAGGCCTGGGTGAGGCAAAAGGAAGCAGGAGATTTTGGTGAAGCAGGAATGGATGTGCTTTCTGACGTTCTGCAGCTCTTCATGCTGATTTCCTGAGACCTGCAAGAGACCAGTTTGGGGTCAGGGGGCTTCCTTCTTATGGGGACACCAGTAATGCTGGGCTGGCGGTGCTGGCAGGAGAACAGGGTACTCAGCACTGTGGCTGCTTACAGCAGGAAAAAGCAACACAGAAGTAGGAATATGCTGTGCAAGGTCAAAGACAAGGCTGTTCCAGTGATCAAGGACCTAGAATATCTCTGACCACATGCCCCGGGGCATGTTATTATCGTTTGGAAAATGTGCATGTTCATGTATGACTGGAATACAAAAACATTTGGGATTTCCCACTAGGGCCTTTCTTGTCTCACATTTAATTAGGTCTCTCCACTACCAAATCACCCATGCATTTCCTGATTAATCCCAGGGGAGCCCTTGTCCATCATTTTTACTTTATAACTACCTATTACTAAAACATCATTCCTGATCTCTTGGGAATCTGCTGACTCCCATCTCTAACGCCTCTCCCTGCTGCTCCCAGCAATAAGCCCCATGGAGCCTAGGCTTGGCCAAAAGCCTGGCACAAGCAGCAGGGCACAAGCCCTTCATTGAACACGGCAAGGAAATTCAGCCTCTTAAAATGCCTCATCTGTGATTTTAAAGCACTGGTTAAGTGTGACCATAATCAGCATCTCTATACGCTGCAGTGCACACCTAACAGCCAGCGCTGTGGCCACACAGCTGAAACCTCACTGGCGCCGGTGCTCTGCACCCAATTTCCTGCTCCCTGTCCAGGTTTACACCCTCCAGTGCTGCTCCCCCCAGATCAAGATCTCACTCTCATGCCCTGTGCACTCTCCATCCACGCAGGTAATGGCAGTGTATCATCCCTGGGTCACAAGCCAGATTTGCCTCTTCACTCTCCATCACCCACGAGCATGCCCCTAGGTTAACACTGCTGATTAAGTGAGCCCAAATCAGAAAGAACGCACCTTCAGCCGCTTCTCCAAAAATCTTGCACCACCATCAGATCCATAGGAAAATTCATAGGGGAAGCTCCAGTCACGAACAAGGAATATAAGGGACTAGAAAACAGACACAGAAACACAACTGGGTCAGTGTCAATCAGCACCCACTGAATCAAAGTCACCACCTGCTCCAGAGCCAGTTCAGAAAAATTCATCTTTCAAGGGTGTTGCTCTGTTTTCTGCTAATCATAGGACCAGGACTCGCTGTACGAGATGCCCAACCCTGACCTACATTATCAAAGGGAGCTTCACGAGGATTTCAGGGCTTCCCTCCCTGCCACCACCACCCGCAGCAGATGTCGGAGCCCATAGCAGTGGCAGAAACCCCTGCACCCTTGCCACAACCTTCAGACCACAAGAAGACCTGGACCCAAGTCTCTGCCCAGCTCCAGCATCATCTCACACCCTTCCTGGTGGAAATATCCCCTGTGCAGGGACACCCCATCACAGCACTGAGACCACGCAGACTCGCTGCACGTGTGGCTGTGTCCTACAAGGGGAAGTGGGAAGCAAACTGCTGTACTGGTTTGCTGGGTGGCAGTTTGACTGCCTAGCTTGAAAAAGAGCGTCAATAATTTAAACTGCAAAACAAGAAAGAGATTTCTGCTAAGCAGGACAAAAGGCAATGAGCTCCCTAATTCCAGCCACATTTAGTTCCATCCTATGGGAATTTTACAGGCTCATTTTTTCAGTCTTTTCCATTGGGCAGCCTTCCAGACAGACTTTTAATGAGAAACAGATGTAGGATAACAAGGCTGAATAAGAAATCACTGGCTTTTGTAATCTTTATTGAGGCATTCGGAGTTCCTATGCAATAAATAAATAAATACCAGCACGGTCAACTTGCAATCTTCAAAATAAAGTTTTTTAAACTGTTTTCAGAAGAAATCACGTCTCCAGTGTCTCATCTGTGAAAGGGACCCTTGTCCCCTGTAATGAATACACAGCTTGGAGGAGGGGAAGCCCTGAACACCAAAGCCCAGGAGGGCCTGGCAGAGGTGCCAAGGTTCCTCTCATGCACATGAATAAGCAGGTCAGCAAGCGGAATCTATTTCACTGGAATTCCCCTAAAAACTGGCTATGTTTAGAACAAAGATGTAGTGGAGGGAGGGAAAATATTTCCTCTCCCTATTATTCTTCCATAAAACATCAGGAAAGGTTAAAAAAAAAGAACAGCGTGTTGGCCATTTCTAACTGCATGACAAGCCACAGCAACTGCACCCAGTTAGCTGTTTCAGGACACGCTGTTCTTTTGGAGACCATGAGATGCTTAGGAGGCATGTCCATGTTTAGGACTTTTCCACAAACACATGCCCTGCACTGCTTGACTTGGGAATTATTTTCTTCTTTCTGAAGCAGAACTGTTCCAGACGTGCTGTCTTTGCTGTGCCTCACAGCCACCCCTCAGCCCAGCGAACTGCTGTTACCATGCTCAGCCTTCACGAAGGCATCATGACCATTTGGCAAGGGCTCCTGAGGCAGCACAGTTACACCTCAGCACATGCGCATGGACACACCATGGAAAGGAGAGGGATACGTTAATTTTCCTCTGCCAAGCCTTACTTCCTTTCCAGCAGGATCAGCGCAACTGTCTTACTGTCAACACTTTCTCTGCAGTCTCTGCTTGGCAGCATTTTCCTATAGGAGCTGTTTTCCAAAGCCTCCTTTACGTATCTGTGTATTTTAGGGACAAAAGAGGTTCAGCTTGTTTGACTTACACATGTGGAATCTCGACCAAGAAACTCAAACTGCAGACTCTCTCCTGCAAAGAGAGCTGTCTCGGTTTAAAGCCTGCAGCTATCACAGAAGCCCCCGCATCTCTCATTAATCCACTCTACCCATTACATTGCCCTCTCATTAACAGTGCTCCTCATTGCTAGTCTGACTTTGTCCAGCCTCACATACAGACACTGAGTGGCATGCTGCCCCGTCCTCCCCAGCTTATTCACCATTGCCCTTCCCCTGCTTCCTGAACAAAACACTCAGCTGTCTTTAAAAAAGTGCTCTGCAGGAAAAGGCCACGTTGCAATGTGGACAGGAGGTCTCCATTACTCACCTGGCCACATCCCCATCAACCCTTCTACCAAATTTTATCACATCTAAAAGGGTTATCAGCAGCCATTTGATATTTTTCCCCAGATCATTAATAAAGATGACAGTGAATCAGAGAGACCCTGGGGAGAGCCAGAAGGAAACACTTCTGAAGGATGATGATTCCCTATTAAAATTAGTTCAGTGTGCTCTGTCATCTATCAGTTAATGAGTTTTTAATCCATATATAATGGATTAAAACACACAAAGCTGACTTGATATGTTGTTCATTTGCTTTTAATCAGCATGGTAGGGAGATAAGGCTTACAGAAGGCAACAGACCATGGTGATAGTTACCTTAATCACCCAAACTCATGGTCTTTTAAAAGTTGATAATTGGATTGTTTTACAAGACTTGCTATCCACAAAACTGTGTGACTTCACAGCAATTACAGTCTTTCTTTGGTAAAATCAGAGCCTATTATCCAGTCCTAATGACTTAAGCATATTTAAGTTTCCCCTTACAGCCTCCTTTTTATTGATGGAGTAGGAAGTATTTCACTTTCACTGAAATATTTGGCTTCATTATCCTAATAGTTTTTAAATAAGGAACAGGAATATTTATTTAATGTCTGGCTTTTTTCTGTACTTCTTCCAGCTCTTGCTACTACGAGTCATCTATTTTTACTGGTAGCTTTCACATTATTTATCAGTCATCTGCCCATGCCAGCATCCAATATACCCTCAAAGCTCCCAAAAATCTTAATTTACCCATTTGTTGTATACTTTAAACTTTTAATTTTATTTCCACTTCCTGACCACAGACACCCTATAAACCCCTTAGGCCTGCCAGCATGGTGGTGAGGATAGCAATTCTCTTTTTATGTTGGAACACAAAAGTAAAATAGCCGTAACCCATTCCCAATTACCAGTTGCTTTTTTACAGTATATTTTGCTCTGTGCTGTTTTCCACTTTGGGAAGCTCACAAACCCCCATCCAACTACCACCTAACCTACCATGGATGCCAGTGGTAGATGGACCAAGACATTAGGAATATGTCGAAGAGCATCTGGTTAAAGGAACCACTTGTACAGCACAAGGCCAGAGCCCCACAGAAGGTGTTTTCCTTCTATTTGCCATCCTGATCATGCAATGAGCCTTTCAGCTCCAGCACAGTGTGAGGACACATGGGGACCTCACAGCATCGCTCTCTCCATCCCCTTAGCTCCCTGCTCACACCTGGTCCCACAGACCCCCGAAAGCTTCAAAACTCAACCACCTTCCCAGCCTCCCAGGCGCAAGGGCTCAATGCAGCCATAATCAAAGCCGAACAAAAACACAACTCAATCTGTCAAAGGACTGGAGCTTTACTGAGCTGCCACAGCCCTGTCATGGGTACCTTCTGCTCCCCTACCTTCTGCTTTGTCTCTTTTCATTCATATTCACTCTCTTCCTGGAAGGGGCTGTCACAGCCAACTATCCTCTCACCCCTGGAGCTGCTCACAGCCCTCGTGTCCAGAGCAAGCTGGCGTCTGCCTGACACTCTCCCTTTTTTGAAAGCCAGCTTTTCACAGGTTGGAAGGCTGCAGGCTGAACAGATGTCCTTTATTTGAAGTGAAAGCCCCACTTAAACCAAGCTTTCCCACAGCTCTGCTGTCACTCGTGAGAGATTTCAGATAATCCTCATCCTTCCATTTTGCAGGTGTAGGGATTCCCAGGGCAGGCAGGTTCAAACCTCTCAGAGCAAAGGCAGGGCAGAGTCACTGAGTAGACGGTATGACAAACCTGCTGCAAAACCTGACTGCTTTCCAGGCCTGGCAGGACAGGGCAGAGCTCTTGGGATGGCAAGGATTCAGAGAGGAAAGAGAGGAATGTTGGATACATTTGGAAGCTTCTTTGGAGGCAAGGAAGCACCAAGCTTTTCCTTAGGGCAGCTGAAGCGCTTCCCAGGCATCCCTATCTATCTCCTCCCATCCTGCAAACTGCAGTGACACCTCGTGGCGAAGCCAACCAGTTTGGGGACAAGCCACCTCCAGCACAGCAGATGGGAGCTGGCCAGGACCCTCGGACTCACCTGGAAAGGTTTCAGGAATGTCTCCTCCATGGCCAGCCGGCCATACTCGGTGAAAAGCTGGAAGGAGAAGCAAAGAACAACAGGAGTGTTAGCAGGTCAGTGTGCACGGCCGGGCAGGGAGCTCTGGGCCACACAAGCAGCAAGGGACAGTTGTTGACTGAGGGCTAACAGCACCATTTGCAGAGCTGGAACAGAAACTGGCGAGCTGTATGCTTTTGGTTCACATCTGGGAGGCACACAGAGCTGTTATGGAGAGCCACCATGCTGAGCCCTCATGCGAAAGATCCCAGCCTGGAATTTTTGGCTGCCAAATCTGTGAAAAATGGCTCAAATCAGCTGCTTGCTATTGCTTTCATACCAACCAGGAACTTCACGTGCTACAGGGGACTGCTGGAACCCCTGCTCTCTTTAAACACTCCAGGAAGAAGTGGATATTAATTCAGAAATAAGTACTTTCCCTGCAAACCCCCACTGTGCAAAGACTGTGAGATCAGCCTCCCAGCAAAATGTGAAGGCTCTCCAGTCTCTCTGGACTCTAATTTCTAACTGAAGGCACAATAATGTATTTCACAGATGCCTAAAAATGGGTCAGCCTGTTAAACAATAATGGCTTAAAATCCAAACTGAAAGATCAGAGTCGCACTGGGTAAGTCCAGTGTTAAAAAGACATTATTATTAAACATATTTACTGACTGAAATTATACAGAAGGTCTTCAGATGCTAGTTTTCCAGCTGGAGTTTTTCTTTTCTTTTTCTTAAGCTCCTGGAAAAACCTACCCAGCCAAACAACCACAGAACAAACAGAAGAGAAAGCTAGAGGAAATGGGCAGGACACCTGTGTCACAAAAATCCCATTAGCTACTTGCCTCCAGCAGTCAGGGATGTAACTACTCTTAGGGGTCACCTGTACTGAGCCAGTACCAGATGTCAATATCTAAGCTTACAAATGGCTATCTAATTTCTTTGGGCTTCTCCTAACAGTACAAAGAATGAATAGTGAAGTCCTGCAGCATGAACAGTGCAACTTCTACATCAGTTTCCCTGTCATTTAAGTCAAATGAGCACTTTTACTGCCCCTACTCACAGAGCAGTGGATGGACACTCAGCAGCAGGAGTACCGCAGATAGAGAGTTAACTCAATGGTCTTAATTGAGTCCAATACATGGACTCAATGATCTTAAAGGCCTTTTCCAACTGAAATGATTCTATGGTTTTATAACTAATCTGGATCCTTTCCTATTACCAGTCACTTTAGCCCCTTGCTACACATCACTGCATGTTTCCAGCCTCATGGGTCAGTCTTGGCCTCTAATGGGTCTCTACTTCCTAAGGAACCCCAGCATAATCCTGTGGAAGGATACACAGGCCAGTGTGGGCTATACCCAGACTGTCTGCTGCAGACTGTGATGGGTGCTCTACACTGAGAGGCCTTGTGATGGGTACTCTGCACTGTCTGATGCTCTTTTAACCACATCATTAAAAAGTCAACTTAATCCCCTCTGAGTACAGCACCACCCATGCCAACTGGTCCCATGCAGTGTGGACACATAAAAAGATATTGCCTTCCACTTTGCAGCTTTACATAGCTGAAGACCATCACCACCTCCACTCTCAGTCACTTTTGTCTCCTGACTTAGCAGTCTTGATTCTTTCAGTATCTTGGTGCCCTTCAGCCACCGGCTGCAGCACCAAGCACAGCCGTGGCCCTTTTGCAGCTCCACAGGTGCAAACCAGTCCCTGAAACAGTCCTGGCAAGTGTTCCACTGACTGCCCTTCCAAAGGACCCAGGCCCCCAAGAAGCCACGCTACAAAAGCATAAGCAAGACAGGTTTCAACCCAAGTGACTGTTCCTCCATGCCCATGAACCAATATGAGAACTGAGAAATGGAGGCTCCAAATGTGAAAATGCCTTTCTAGAGCAACAGTTTACAAGTGCAGAGTGTAATCCAGGCACCCCAGTGCTGCAGAACAGCAGGGACAAGGGTCTTACCTGCAAGTGCTGCAGATCATCCTCCTGCACATTCTGGGACAAGTTATAAACCTGCATTTAAAAACAAAAGCTTCAGAACACTCAAAATGGCCTGTCCTTTGGGACAACACAGGGGTCGGTGTGGTCCAATTCTACAACATTACCATGGGGACACAGACAAAGTCACAGCTGCCTGTGGTGCTGGTACAAGGCTCCAAGCACAGTCGTACTGCTGCACAGACTCGCACAGTCAGATAGACAGGCACTGCTGTTCCCTGTGCAGCAAAACACTCCAGCATGGGAGCACCAGCCTGGAATCCTGTCAGGTCCAAATAATGTTCCTTCTCCATTTTTATGATGTGCTGAGTTCTATACAAAGACACACTTTCCACATGCTGCCCTCCAAGAGCAAAGGCCAGATGGTAGGAAGTGAAGCCCTAACAGGCTATGTGATTACTGGTGTGTGAGCACCTCCAGCCCATAGGTTCCTCAGTGCCAGCAGCACCAAGACAAAAGCACCTCCAATTCTGCAGACCAAGGTCTTTTCCTTTTTGGTAGCTGGAAGCAAAGGGCTGCTGGCACTGCTCTTGAGGCAAGATGAGGAGATGAGACTATTCCCTGTGATGATGAAGCCATATGTGAATCCTGCACTCAGTGCAGCCAATACACTGGCCTTTAGCTCGCTCACCAAAGGCCCTGGCTAGCTGCTGTGTTGGGCTGGTGCTAAGCTACTGGGTTTCTGCCACTGCCTTTTAGGAAGCGATTGCTGTGATTCTTACCTGTATTGAGCTGATCATTGTGCTTAGGGCAAACACAGTGGCCGAATCCCGCAGGGTGGACTGGCTGTCAAAGGTCCCCTGTGTATCCATCAGCAACACTGCAACCTGAGAGGCAGAAAACTCCATGTCAGCTTGGATGTGCCCATTCAGCATCTGCATCCAAGCAAAATCACTCAAATGCCAAAGGAATGTGGCTGGGGCTGTGAATGTCAGCTGTATTTTTGTATTGGGAATCTCACTGCTTCTGCCTCAGACTTAAAACTGGTGGAGAACAAATGAAAAGAACAGCCCCAGACACTCCTGAGAGTGCGATGACTCCAGCAGGCAGTGAAATGAATGCTATGCAAGGCAGAGGAGGGAACTGCTTTGCTCCTCAAATACTTGCTGTCAGTGTGGCTGGGTCTTTTCCTGAGTCTGCATTAACTTCATGTCACAGAAGGCAAACACAGTAGCACATCATACCTCCTTGACCCAAAACACATTCAGCCAGTATTAGAAATCACACCATGAATAATTCTGCGTCACTTTGGTGTCGGGCTCTTTGTTACAGAGTAGATGAATACAAATATTCCTGCTGTAAATCAAATTTGCAGCATGTCCCAAAATCCAGTCTGCATTGTGTTTGACCATCCTGAATGAAGACATGCCACTCTATAGCAGCTACTGCTCTAGGGAGGGGATGTAGTTTGCAGGGACCTCAGATTCAAGATCTTTGCGAATAGAAGAAAAATAAACTCTGGGATACCGAGAGTTAGAAGGACACCTAGAGAGCATATCAGGGACACCTAGACATCATATCAACTCATTGCATTGAACACACCGCCATGCTTTAACCCTAGATGGCAACTAAGTACCAGCCAGCCACTTACTCACTCGCCCTACCTCTCCCCAGTGGCATGAGGAGGAGAATCAGAAAAAGGTAAATAAGAACAGTTTAATAATTAAAATAAAGTAAAATATTATCCTAATACTACTAATAATAGTAATTGGAATAAAAAAGAGGATAACAGAAAGATAAATAAAACTCAAGAAAAAACAAGTGATGCACAGTACAATTGCTCACCACCCACGGACCAATGCCCAGCCTGTTCCCAAGCAACAATTTCCACCCCTGGCCAACTCCCCCCAGTTTATATACTGAGCATGACATATATGGTATGGAATACCCCTTTGGTCAGCGAGGATCAGCTGTCCTGGCTGTGTCCCCCCCCAACTTCCTGCGCCACTCCATCCTTCCGCTGGCAGGGCATGAGAAGCTGGAAAGTCCCTGACTTGTATAAACACTACTTAGCAACAGCTAAAACATCAGTGTGTTATCAACATTATTCTCAGACAAAATCCAAAATACAGCACTATACCAGCTACTAGAAAGAAAATTAACTCTATCCCAGCTGAAACCAGGACTCCCATTTATGCTAAGTTAGGGATATGGCATTGAAGACCTTCTCTAAACTTACACAGGCATTTGAGCCACCTAAGACAAGGCAGAAGAGTCTTGTCAAAGCTCAAAGAGAAAAATGAGCTGACCAGCAACAGATAGTAATGCAACAGAGAAGCACACACCTTTTTACCATCAGGTTTGTTCACCAGGAAAACTTCACTCCATATCTGAATGCCAGTTGTCTCCCGCTCAGACCCTCCCCTCCAGGAGAAACCAGTCAGAGGCTCGTTGTAATCTCCAACCCAGTCCACTGCTTCCTGCAGGTAGGAACAAAAGAAATTGCTGGAGTTCTCATCACACTTTGGTTTTATGCTTTTAATTCTGTGCTGCCTCCACCTCAGTGCTGGAGCAGTGCAGCCTCTATAAGGGAGGTTTCCTACAGGGCAGCAAACATATCTTAGCTCCAAAGCCAAGATTCTACTGGGGACCCACTGATGCGCATGGCTGTGGCTGCTCTTTATTTTGTGAAACCCACGCTTAACAAGAAGCTTGAGCATTCCTAGAGCACCAAGCCAGGGTCCTGTTCAGCTCATCCCTGGGTGGTACATGGGAGCAATGAGCAGCAGCACCATACCTTTGGGAAAAGGCACCTCAGCTGGAGCCATACCTTATTGTACATGTACCGCAGCATGAAGTCCATCAGGAATGATTTTCCTTTTCTAAAAGCTCCAGCGACAGACACAGCCACAACCTCTTTATCTCTGACTGCCTCCGAGAGGAGGATGCGGTTCAGTGCAGCTTCATCCAGTTCAAAGGAATGGTCATCTTTGACAATGAGGACTTGCACTGGTCCTGCCTTCCTCACGGACTCCTCCTCCTCTGAGCTCCATTCGTAAGTCTTCTCTGCAAAACTACCTGCACAAACAAGTAAAACAAGAGCTGTTAGGTTCCTTCTGCAAAGTACAGAATCACAGACAGCAGGACGGGATGGGGTGGTAACAGGCCAACTAGCCCAAATACCCATCTCAAAACAGCCAAAAACACCATTCTGAGCAGATGTCTGTTGAACCTGTCCTCAGACATCTCAATGGAGGCTCAATGCCACTTTGGGGCAATCTGTCCACAGGCTGCCTACAGGCAGACAGTTCCCTGCTGGAATATCCCTTGACAAAACACACCCATTACTTTTTGTCCTACAGGAGTTGACATGGAGAACAGATCACTCTTTTCTTGCCTGTTACAACTTCTTACATATACAAATACTGCCATAACACCACCATTAGCTTTTTCTCTGCTAGAAAAGAGGAGTCCAAGCCCCCCAATCATCCTTGCCACCACATTATCTAAGCATCTGACTGCTGTCCTCTAGACACTCCCCACCAGGTTTTTCCTGAAGGCTGTCTCAAAAATGCCTCAGCATTCAAACATTCAAGGTGTCCAAGTACCTCATGTCTCTATCAAAGGACACTGCCTTTATGCATCCTGTGCAATTCCTGTTTCTGTAGCAACAGCAGAATCCTGCTTGATCTGCATTCTGCGCTAATGCTTAAAGTATAATCTCTGCTCCTTCTGAGACAGCCCCAGCAGGTACCACATACCCCATGAAGACACACGCTCATCCTGATAAAAGCCACTTTTTCATTCCCAAGCGGAGAGCGTATAGCAAAGCACAGGCACTGCTCACTTTCCCACTTTGAGATGGCAAGGCTCCCTGCAGAGCTGCTCCCTGCCATAGAGGCGACTGCTGCCCAGGCTGTGTAGTGTTCATATGGTCTTACAAGAGGGTCTCATCTCCGTGCCAGGACAGGGCAGAAGTGACAAGCACGAGGCTACAGCAGTAGCATTTGGAGGCAAAGGACTGTGTTTGGTCACTGTATCCACACGTGGCAATGACAGTGTGCCAGACACATGCGCATCACCCGCTTGATCCTCAGGCCAACACAGCTGAGATGATGACGGCTTTTAATGGCCTCATGGTCTGTTTGGGCTGCTTTGTGTACCTGACACAATACGGGAGATGGATGCATTTTAAGACCTGCTGTCCACAGACACTGCAGCCTTTGGCTTTGCAAAGAGCAGGCCAGCTCCAGTAATTTTCCTGTCGTTGTCTCCAGACTTCCCAACACAGGAAAGAGATGCTGAAGGTGATTAATCATGCCAGTCAGTTCACCTACAGCCACATGACATCTAACCAGCAGGAAAGGGAGCGTGTGATGGAAAGTTCCCCAACATCTCTACAAAAACTTCCTGGTTTGTTGGCTCAGGCTGCAACTTTCCAAACATGGTAGCCTCAAGCTAAACCTCCTCAGGCTCTGTTTCAGACCCTGACCTCAGGGACCCAGATTTCAGCTAGTCCCAGCTATTTCAAAGCACAAGGACTATGTGTGCACATGATAAAAGACAAGCTATAAATACCAAGAGGAATAGGGTTTGCCCATTCTGGGCCTCTTTATAAAGAAGCCTCCAGCAGTAACTTCATATTTTAAATAACAGCAGTGCTTTTGTACGAGTTTCTGATTTCCTATGGTCTCACAATGAATATCAGGATCATTAAGCCTCGTTGCTAGGGGATTTCTGGTGGCTCTCGGACATATACTACGAGCTTTCTTTGCTCAGAGTTTAAAGACAAAGATCTTTTCTTCCCAATGCTTGGAGGTTTTTTAGCAATACAAAAGTCCCAAACACTCTGAAAAGCCGGACTCTCCACCAGAGTGCAGCAGCCCAGAACCAGCAGCACCGATCTCCCTTCAAACACCAGCCCCTGCCTCGTATTAATGCTTAGGGGCCTCCAGGAAAAAAAAAAACAAACCAAACCTTTCCATTTCAAGTACATGGACCAAAAATCCAGGCCCACCTCGCCAAATGACTTGAAAAATGAAGGCCTCTGAGAGCAGTCAGTCTGCTTGCTGCACACACCAAACACCGTTTCCAGCATCTAGATCTTCCCAACACATATGTATGGACAGGGGCCAAAGGGCCATAGACTCACGTGCTCTTTTTAAGCATTGCCATGCTGCAAGTGCCATATAAAGTCTACAATAGGAAATACCTCCTTTCCCGTGGTTTTCCCAACACCCTGCTCAGCAAACTGAGTCCATTTTTTTTTTTCTTTGTACAGTTGCACAGAAAAGAACAGTGGAGGGAGCCTTGTATGGGATGTGATTCATGGCAGAGGCAGGAAAATGTTTGTAAATCGTATTAAATCTAAGCATTTCTGACTCTAGCCAAGCCATCAGGGGTACAGGTAAAATAGCTGAGCCACCTTCCCAGACCAGACAAATCCCACCTCCAGGCACACAGATAGATGGAGAGAGGGACCAGCACTTAATTCATCCCATGCTAGCAGTAAAGGAAGCCAAGCACCCAGTTGGGTACCAACATGGGCAACTACCCTGCTGACTGTGGGCTTCAAGCACAAGGCAAGGCAGCACGGATGCCCCCAGCTCACACAGCTGAACAGACTGACAGTCCTGGTCAACGTTCCAAGAACCATGACAGGGGACTGAGAAAAGTCCCTTCCATCCTTCTACCAGAGGGACTGCTGGTGCCGGATCACCCCTCCTGCTGCCTGGATGGGATCGCTCAGGTCTCGTTTTCCCTCCAGTTCAGCTGCCAGAAAGAGCAACAACCAATGCAGAGGAGAAGAGGTTGTGTTGTCCCTTCAGAACATGAGAACCTGTATTTTTTTAGCAGGTATTGACAGAGTTCTGGGAGAATGTCTCCACACACAGGTAACAACCCAAAGTGGTCACAATCTCCTAGGGGATTTCCTTGCTTCCATCACCTGACCACTAGGAAAACCAAGCTGCTTGCACAGCACAGCAGCAAAACACAAAGTATTATGAGCAGGATATGTTGATTTCCCAGTTCATCGGGGACATCAGGAGGTTTCTGGTTATATTAAGCAGGTCTCTGAACTAATTTCAGCCCTGTTAGCTCTGCTTCTTTCATGTATGCCATCTGCAGACAAAACTCTGTCTTTCATATTTATTTCCATGTGATGAAATTTCCACGTTCTTCTTATTGGATTATCTGCCATGCTGGAGAGACAGATTATTTTATAAGATGGCTGCACATTTCTAGAAATTAATTATTTTAATTGGCCTTTCCGGCATACGTTAGTTAGTTATCTGCTTTGAAGGAAGTTGTACCTGGCAATGGCAAAACATCATCTGGCCAAAAACGGAAGGAAGGAGACCTCAGCTTTCCTAAACACACTCTTGTTTATACTCATTTTCTAACTTCACTCCTCCTTTCTGTCGGCTCTTTCTCGGCGCCCTGCAATTACGTCAATTCTCAAGCTGCTCATTCTGAAATTGCCAGGATACAGTTCCTTTTCCCCATTTCATAACAGCTCATTTCCATGCCTCTAAAGCGGGGTGGACTCCACATCTCTTTTCCATATGGTGATTCAAAGTGGAAAGGTGAAGGAGGTCAGAATTTGCATTTATACTTACTGGGCTGTCAGAGAGCAGCAAGGAAACAGTCCAATTTGTGCAGACAGCCCATAATACAGGACATAAAGCTGACTTTATTAGGGACTAAGGAAAAGAATAAAGCATTTTTCAACTGCTCTGGTTAAAATTAAAGAAATTAAAGCAGAATATTTCATGTTGTGCCTGTGTATAGACAATGTCTAATGTATTTAAGCTCCTACAGGATAATAAATTAGGCAAATTACATGTCACTAATTATGCCATGTACCTTTGGTGAGTGCTTGCGTAAGCCTGTTCTTCCTTAGCTATGGAAGAACAAGTCACAGAAATGCTGACTTCTTTCCAGAGATCAACTAATAAGTGAGCTTTTTCCTTAAATGAGTTTGCACAGTAAGTACATTTCATTTCAGAGAATGAAATGCAGCCATGACCCATCATCTGTGCAAATACAAGCTGCCTAACCAGACACTGAGAAAGCCAATTTGCCAGCTTGGCTCTTGTGCTCTGTTGGATCCCAGGAGCCTTACCTACCCTAGCTCTGCCCATGAAAAGCAGAGCCTGCAGCCTGGGCTCCAATCTCCCCACTAAAATACACAGATGTCATGTAGTGCTGCTATCCTTAGGGTATTTGAACCAAATTACTTTACTGTGTAGAAAACCAGAAACTACCAAAGAGACAAAACAGAGGTTTGATGAGAAGCTTCAACTTGTTATTTGCCTGGAACAGACCATCCCTGCATCGACCGGGTTAGTTTGCTTATCAGCAGCCCTCTGGGGATTAATCTGATCAGCAGCGATAGCTGTGTGGATCCTTTCTGAAGCTGTGTTCACCCCAGCTGTTTACATTACAAACATATCACAGTGCCACTGATGATACCATGAGCCAAGTGCTGAACAGACCACATAGTCAGGCTTGATCCCTCCGCACATTCTCCAGAGAGCTTCAGCTTCCAAGAAGCTTATCTGCCCTCCCAAATGGTACTGGCAAAGAAAGACATCTCCCTCCAAGCTGCAGTCTCCCTTGCACTTATCACAGTTAACGCGGCTGCTGCTGTGACATGAGTTCTGCTCCCTCTATTCATGCTGATCTACCTCTGCCATACGACAACCAGCCAACGATCATCAGCAAAGCTCTGAGGAGGCTGGGAAATGCAGCATCACTTTGAGCATGCACCAGACATCCTCTCCTCTCTGAGACAGGCTAGCACAGAGCTCTGCATCTTATCCAGCTAATGAGGGAAAAATGAAAAACAAAGCACTGAAGCAAAGCATGTATATTGGACAGCCAGGGAAGAGCGGATGTTGTAGAGCAATAACCTGTATCAATCCTGCACAAAGGATGCATGGTAGCTCCCAGCTGCATCCTAAAGCACTGAGACTGCTGTGCAAGCCTGGCCTGGACAGCTATGAGTTAGCAGATTCCCTCAGTGGGGGGCTGACAGAAGGTGTCTAGACTGAGGTGCTCCTGGGAGACAGTGTCTTTGAGAGGACAAAGCAGGGAAGCCTGGCTGGGTAAAGCCCTCTCTTACACCCACCTCTGCTCTGCACCACTCTCCCTGAGGTTTCCTAGCCAACAGCCTCCTGACTTGGGTTTAGCAACACTCACACATTTACCACCCCTTTCCATATCCTACCTGCATCTCCTGCATCCAGGGCATGGCTGACCACACAGCCACACAACTCTCCTGTACCCTCCTCACACCTCTGCTGGGATTTGCGATACCCCCATGGAGTCAGAGGACCCCAGACCTGAGGAGGGCAAACATCAGGTGCCAGCCGGTGACATCCACAAACTAGAGCCACAGAGCACACTTGAAGCAGTACACATGCAAGTGCCTCCCTCAGGCCCCAGCCTTCCTAGGCTATTTCCTTATGCTTGGGGCTGGTGGTCTGGGAAATACAGAAGAGAATGGGAGGGAAGGCAGACCAATACTTTCTCATGCCCAAGGAGGAAACCACTTGCATCTCCCCAGAGAGGATGAACAGATGCAGTCACAGCTCTGCCATGAACTACGGTGCAAAGGAGGCTCTTGATACTTGTGGAAATGATGGGGAAATGACACAGCCTGCGATGAAGGCCTCCACCCAGGGAGCTGAAGAGCATTGCTTAGAAACAGGTGAAGAAAACTGTCACGTAAAGTTAGCCCTGTCCTTCAACAGTCAAGACTGGCAGGTAAAAGGCCACAGTTGGTCGTCATTTGGGGTCTCCAAACCCCAAATGGATAGTTTGGGTCTTTGAGATCCCAAACTATCCTCTCCAACGTCATGGTGAACTCTTATACCCCCGCTGCACAGCAGTGTTAACACCTCTGCCCAATGCAATCTGCATTTCCATGCACTGCTGGCAAGAACCCCACTTCTCTGCACCCCCTTGCAGGGAGCCAAGCAGGGTGGCTAGTGCTGCCAGGCTTGGTATCCATCCTTTGCTTATTTTGGAGCAGTGGTAAGATGTAGAGTGCACTCCTTCCCGCCAGCCCTGAGTCATCCAACTGGCAGCACAGCAGCTTCAGCCTGAGCGTGGCAAACCAGCCCCTCTTCCCTTTGGCAGACAGAACAAGGAGGTGAATGACTATGCTGATAACAAGAGTGGTTTGGGAGCTTCCTGCATAAAAGACTGCTGACAAAAACAAGAGCTTGGATGATTACCAGCCACCAAACCTGTCTGTTACAACAGACACATCTCAGATGCCAAGGTCCAATGTGAAACTTTTTAATGATGACACCTACCACCACTGACATGAAGCTACAGTGCCTTAGCTGGCTCTGAAACAACAGCAATGCCTACTGCTGTGAAATTCCTAGGCTGAGCTCATTATTAACATGCTTCAGAGACACAGGCACACAACTACCTCTGGAAGAAAGCAGATCAGACAGAGGTTTTTCCAGGAAGTTTTTCTGGAAGTTTAAGGTCACATTAGTTACGCTATGTCCATGCCAGTTTGTGTCAAGACTGGCTGATTCAAACGCAAGGTGGGCAGTTCTCAGGGGGAACCTTCTTCCCACCAGTGTTCATCAAAAGACTGTTGTAAGAGAGTGCTATCACAAGGCCACCATCTATTTATCAGATACAAATCCTGATCCTGCTCACTTACCCACATTTAAGGCATATTTCTCATTTATTCAATGAAATGTCATGCATAGCACAGCTTCCTTTGAAGTTAATTGAAGAGACTTGGCTTTC
>JANHGB010053114.1:2278-20335 GCA_026283785.1 Coracopsis vasa
GACTGCTAATATAAGAATTTTAGCATGTGAATTGCTATACACCTGGCAGTTTCAGAAGTAGGGAGTAGTCATGTGAAAGGTTTTGTTCCCTTGTTTGTACATAATGTTAAGTTTAAGCAGCTAAAATACATTTTCAGGAATGATGCTCTGCATGGTAAATTTCAGCCTAGAGTTATTTTTTTAAATGAAAAGACAGAGATAGACCCTTCACTGTACAATGGCTGTGGGCATTGTCGTAATGCAAAAGCAGGATATTACAAGCTGTGGGGACACTTCTGCAGATCTTAAATCCTTGTAAAACCTACCCAAGGCCTTCATTACTTCCTCTGTAATACGTGTATACCTAATCATGTTTCAACTTTCATCTTGTCTCCTTCCCCTCCCATAGTCTTGACATCTAATATTCTGTTCAAAGCACAAGCAAGCAGAAAAAGTGCAAAGCATCATCCAGAGGTAACAAGCCACTTCAGCATCTATCCTCTTCTAAACTGGGAAATATCATTCAGTTTCCATTTTTTGCAGGAGTGGGTAAAAATCTAGTGGTGTGAGTGCATAAGAACCAGATAGTGTCTCTGATCCAATCCATGCTACCTGACATGAAGCTCTTGCCCTTATCACAGACATGAAAGCAAAGATCATACAATTGCTGGCAGCAACTGAAGTGTAATCGAAGTTTTCTGCACTGTGGTCTTACTGTACATACGTACATTTTTAGGATGTTCTTTACGGTTATATTCTTTATCAAGAGCTTTTTCTATTAAAACACAAGGCTCAGTTTAAATCAGCTTGCAAAACCAGTGACAAACCTCAGCATACAGATTTCAGAATTGACAGGTTACATGTTTTAGGGTGTATGTGATTTAGATTCTGTGAATTGATTTTAAGGATAAAGGGAATATTAGATCACAGAGTCCATAGTATTTGATCATACAGTTGAATCTCATCTATACAAAAACATCACGTGTTGATGCCAAGAATGTGGATAACTTACAGCATTTCAGTCCCTGGGAAACCAGGCAGAGACATGTGAAATGAAGGTATAAGAATGCCTGAGGTCCATGCAAAGCAGGGAGTTGATGCGCTGCCTGCACAGGCAATGCTCCTGGCAGGCAATGGTACTCCCTGACACAGTGAAAAATGATGAATTCTCTTGTCTTTGCTAATCTGACTTTGCTAATTTCTTCCTAGTCCAAAATCTGGTCAGGATTTGGAAGCTGAGCAGCTGAACAAAGACTCACCAGCCAAGTAATTAAGAAATATGACTGTTTGTACCTCCTGTCTGTTACTTGTGTCCCATCTCCACCAGCATTTCACCCGATTGTTTTGAGAATGCAAAAAACCCATAAGCTAAAGCAAGCCTGCATTCCTCCTTCCCCACTCTCCATTAAATACAAATAAATCCAGAAATCATTTGCTAAATTGCGTGTTACAGCAAAAATACTACCATATCAATGAAGTATATTAGCAGAAGTCCTACATCATAATCACATCAAGGGATTTTAAATTCTAAGATATTATACTCCTCTACTTGTGTACTGCTACTTGGGAATAACTAAATATCTCTGTGCTCAGAGATCACTTGGAAATTACCTAATTTTATCTTGCTTCCACTTTAAATATTGCTGTGAGGATGGTAGAAGAAGCTACCTGTGAGCAGTTTTGACTTAAACACAGCAGCTATAAGCCCTGGGTAAGCAAGACAGGGCTCACTTGAAGTTCAAATCTTCCTTGTTCAGATCCTGTGTACTGAAGAGAATTTAATGAGTAGTCTACTAAGGATCTGTAGACAAAAATGCACACAAATCAAGCACTGAAATAATTTCAAGCGACAGATGAATACAGACAAAGCAGAGTCTCTTAGGAAGTTCTCTGGGGAGAAAATGCTACATTTATTAACCAGGTAGCTTGCTAAACATAAACTGTCCTGCCTTAGCTGAAAGACTACACTGCTTTCCTGCTGGAAGGGTACATGAGATCTCTGCAATAACTCTTAGCACAAAAAATGGTATCTTTGGATCAGGTTTTGCATATAAAAGGAAATTATCTGTGAAAATTATCCTATGTGAACTGTGTTCCTTTGTTTACACAGAATGTCCTATTTAATTTTTTATAACTAATGGTATTTCAAATTCATCATGTCAGACAAAGACACAACAAATATAACTTTCTGTTGCAATTACTGCTATTTGTGCAAACGTTTTCCACCCCCTTGTTTTAGCTCTATTGTTTTATAAGTTACATTGGCAAGAATTTTTCCAAACAACAAAAATGTCACTTGACAACTAACTTTTCACAAAATACAATTATTTGTGTTCTCACAGCACATCTCTCATGGTGAAATTACATACTTCTAATAAAAAAGAAAATTAAGTGTTAAAAAAAAAAAGGAAGAAGAAAGTGGCATGGTAGTATTTCCACCCCACACCTAGACTAACAAAATAAACATGGTTGGCAATGTTCCTGGCCAGTGGGGCCAGCTGGCCTGGAATGGCCCATTGACCCATTTTTGATCTTCCATACATTTTCACCCCCCAAAAGAAGATGGATACTTGTAACTACATCCCTGAAAGTTAAAATTTTGGAGATATTCTAAGGAAATGTTTTGGAGACTATTAACCCTTGCTGGCCAAAGATGCACCAGCTGCCACTCTAAGAGTTAACCAGGTGGAGATCAAGTCTGAGTGCTCAGAAAGGCTCCACATTTAGTTTACCTGCATAGATGTGGCTGGAGAAAATATAAGAAAATGTAGCCAATAAAATTGTAGCTTCATGAAATCCTGTGAAAAACCTCACTGCATTCCTGGGCTCCCAAACCAAATGAAATAAGCCCAAAAGGCTGGAATAAACCATGAATAGTAATTGCCTGATCCTGCAATCTGAAATTCTTTCTCTCTTCCAGCCTCTTCACCCTGGAAAACAGTTTATGTAAGAAACACTCCAGTATATACATTTACATAGTATTTGTGGCTTCAGCTTTTAAAAAACAGATATTGCCAGTGGAATCCCCCAAGCGCAGTTGTGAGTCTTCTGCCCCATTTCTTGTATTGTACTAAAGCCAGAGCCAAGCTCTGTAGGGAGGTGGCTGGAGCACCCCATTACCTTCTGCATCAAAATGTCTTTTTCTACCCAACTGCCTAGGGCACTACGCAGCACAGGTTTTCATCCTCCAGATGCACCTAAGCCTTGCAGAAGTACCTGGCAAGCAATGTTCACAGCAAAACATCTGCTGTCTGTAAAAAGAACAGGTTTTCACTCCTGTGGGGTTACTAAAGCAGGTTAATTTTTTTGGTCAGAACAACTGTATCATCCCATTGAAACTCTGTATATTATTTGTGGGAAAGTTTCTGGCTTTGTATTTTCTATTTAGTGAAGAGAAGAAGGCAACAATGACAATAATTAGTATGTTTTAAAAAGATTAATTCTGAAAATACATTTTCATGGATAGACTAAAAATTCTAAAGATCTTTTTTGCGATTTTTTACTTAATATAGTGCATAGTTTTTGACCAGCTGTTTTTATTTGACATTTACGACAAAAGGGTCTGAGTCAGCTGGCACGAAGCCACACCATGACCTACAAAGAAAGTGCAAAGCCTGTATTAATTAGCCACAATGGACATGAGGACAATATCAGAGCGCTGAAGAGTATTTGCACAGACAGCAGAAGGAAAGCTAAGGGAAAGCAGGAAGGCAGGAAACAGTTAATCAGTCTTAATGGATAACAAGATTATATGTAAAAAAAAAAAAAAAAAGAGAAAAAAAGAAAAAAAAAGAAAGTGTTGAGAAATCAGTTATTTGCAAGGAAACGGAAAATAAAATCAGTAGTAAAAGAAATTGGAATAGGCTGAAAACCAGAAAGACAACAGAGAAGTGTAATCATAAAAGAGGAGGAAATTGCACCCACTTGCAAATAACAGCTATAACAGCTCTGGCCTTTCTGAGGCAGAACTGTTACTCACAGGAAACCCTTCAGATTTTGGAACAGTTGAAAAATAATGAGTGAAAAGCACAAGGTAAGCAATCAAGACCGAAGAAGTAAGTATGGAGTCAGGCTAAATAACTCCCTATTACATCTTTTTTCCTGGTGTTTTGCTAAAAAGAACACTCAGGTCTAACTATATATCCCCTTCTCCTCTGAACCAGATCCTGAGAAATTCCTCCTTCTCTTTGTTCTCTTGCTGACTTCTCTTTCTTTAATTTATTTCCTTTGCAATTAGGCCCAGACTGCACTCCTTGCATGTACCTGGAAACCTAAGGAAAGAGCTGCTCAGCTCAGGGAGGTCCTCCAACAGGCTGAGAAACCTCTGCCTGCCCTTCCACATAAATAAACAACCTTGGTGGTTTGCTCCACCAGCTCCCGTCAGCCTGGCCTAGCCCTGACCTCCTTGGCAAGGGGAATATTAGGGTCAGCCAAGTCCTGGCTCAGCCCAATGCCTGTTTGATCAGCAGCAGATTACGCTAAGAGCTCTCCTATCTGAAAACGGCACATGAGCATTCAGGCTGGCTTCTGCCTTCCTGTTGTAATTACTTGATAGTCATTAGCAGCACACACACCTTCCACAGACACCTTCTAAGCAAAGGGTGCAAAGCTCTCCCGTCATCAGTGTTTTCCATGTGCCTGGAAAAGGGATTGCCGGGTGAGAAATTGTGGCATGAAGCCATTATCCTTATCATATACTGTGGGGTATTTTTTGAGAAACACAAATGCAAGCAAAGCAATTAGCCACGGCTGTGCCCTACAGAAATAATACTGCTTCCTTCTGATAAGCAAAATAACTGTTTTGAATGTGACTTCACCTTATTCTGTGCTGTTACACAAATCAGGGATGTTATCTTGGAGACAAGGACAATAATAAAAATAATCTATTCCCATGACTTTCATGGTATCAATGTTATCTTGCTTAAAACCAGAAAGTTTTCCAAGAAAAGTCTGATGTCACATCTGGCACTAGTGGGATCAGGCCATGTCCAGCTCTGTCTTCATTCCAGCACTTGCTTTCTGTGGAAGTCAGTAAGCTCATACCATTTCTGTCTTGCCCTTATGGATTAACAGCAGAAGTAACAGCTAAAACCTGAATGCTCATCAGATGGAAATGAATCTTCTTCAACTAAATTATCATAAAGCAACTGTGAGTTTGGGATGTGATGCAGACAAATGGAAGGCAATTGCAATCTTACAGAAACATTTTCAACACAGATTCACAAATACAGGTGTCTCTGTAGAAAACATTGGTGAGATATCAAGCAACACAGCTGGCAAGCCACATTCAATGTAATATGCAGGTAATGACATTTAAGGTGACTGAGGGAGATGAAAACCTGTTTTGGGAAAGGAGAAAAAAGAATGTGGCTTGTTTAGTCTAGTCAAACAAAAGCTGAGACAGACTGATCTCTCTCTCCAGGGGAGCATAAGGGGGCTAATCTAAAAACATACACTATGAGAATGGTACCTGAGAAAACTTATGTTAATTTAGGTCACAAAAGAAAGTACAATCTAGCAGTCAATATAGTATAAATATATGTAGTATAAAATAGAAGATGATTCCCAGCCTTTACAAGAAAGCTTTTGCTAGCCCGGTACTTCTAAAGTGGGAGATGGGAAAATTCTGAAAGGATTATAGGATGTGAAGCATGTGGCAAGTGACGCAGGACTCATGGACTAGACAATGCCCTCCAGGTAAGAAAGTAAGTGTCATAGAGAAGCTCCATTAAGAAAAGGAATAGACAATTTGACCCTCCTATCAGGGGTCCTTGCTCCTCAACCATAACCCTGCATATACAGCTCCTTATGGAAGCAGGGATCTTGGCATGAATGCATCCATTTGATACCCCACCATCTTGTACAGCTCCCTTTAACAGTTAAATAAGGCTCAGATTTGGGTTCCCTATCCACACAGAGTCAATCTACAGCTAAGCAAACACAGTGTTATGATCCTTCCCCACTTTCAGAAACAATTATTTGCTGCAAGAAGTTGTCACATTCTCTTTTCTGTCCTGTTTAGACACACATTTATGCACACACACCCCCCAAATGAAATCAATGCAACATACTTAAACACAGCACATTTGGAAAAAAAACTTCTTACTTTTAAAAGGGGTTAGACCACAAAGCCACATGGTGAAGCACCTTAGGACTGCTCATGAAATAAGTATGTCTCAGTGTAAACCTTTCAGTATGTAACATACAGGGCTTTTAGTAAAAGAGGTAGATAACACCATAGCGTATATGGACTGTGGAAGGCAACCGAATAGCATGCTTGGAAATATCCAGCATTAAAAAACCTCTAACCCATTAATCTGAAGAGACCTTGGAGATCAGCTATGACACCAACCAACCTGGAATAGAAGAATACCATATAATCCATTACAAATATTTCATTAAGAAGTATAGTCTAGTGAGAAAGTATTATTTGAAATGTTGTAACACAAAGCTGGGATTTGGAGACATAAGAAGAGATACGCTTAATTTTTAATTATACTGGCTTTGCTCACTTCTTGGCTCCACCTCAGTCTTTTTAAAAGGGGTAATTTGAAGGTGTGCTAAGTAATGTATAAGAACAGATTCTTTATTGCTGCTGCACTTTTTAATTCATTGTTGGTATTTGACTCACACAATACAGGTGTCTTTCAACTGCTTGGCTAGCAAGGGCCACAAAAATCCAAGAAAAAGCTTACTGAAGCATAAAACCAAATTCATAAAAACAGTATAGATGACTACTCCACCTCTTTTCAGTTCATGGTGGGTTCCCCACAGACTTTTCTCTCCTTATTGCCCCTCATTTGGCCTGTGTGTTTAGCTTGCATGCTTTTCTTTAGTTTGTTCAAGACTCACTAAAATGAGTCAAAGACTTCATAAAACTTCTTGTATACTCCTAGTACTTAACACAGCAAGGAACTCTTCTCAGTTGGATGCTCTATGAGGTAATGTAGTAAAAATAGCAGCTGGAAACTTAAAACAGGGCACTCAGACCTCACATCCAGCCTACTCCTCTTGTACAGACATAGCTCCAGCACACAGGGCACTTTCACACTGTGAGAGAGCAACAGACTTAAATCATCTGTGATGCGCAAGTTTATTCTGTCTAATGCTCTGCTCTTTCAGCTCTTCAGTAGGAAGACATTTCAAATACACAACTCAGTTTTATTTCCATTTTTTCTACCCTTTCATATTGCTTAAACCAACCCAAGTTGCTGTAACAACAGGCTGGTCCTGTATTGAAAAGTAAAAATGAAATCAGGAGCAATGGACATATGGGAGAAAGAGCCCCAGCCCTGTAATACAGAAGAGAGGCAGCAGGTAGATGTTTGCGTGAGAAAAGGGATCTCCAGAGCACTGAGCAAGATGTGACATGATAAAAGTAACTGTTGAAAATAGGGAGAATGAGGACTTTAAATTTAAACAACCATTGGTACTAAAGCTGTTTCTTACTAGTTCGTGCCTTACCTGCAATAGCAGGTGACAACTTATCACTTGCTTTTTTATTGGTGAAAGTGACTAGAATTGAGATTTAGAATGTTATTCATTAGTGATTCATCACTTACAACACACAGCAGCAGACTGCAATGAAGACTGAACTATCAATTCACAATCTTCCAACTAGCCCAGTCTGTTCCCTATATCAGTACATAGGTCCAAAAGAAGCTGCAGTTTGCTGCAATTTGCTGTTGTTAAAAGCTAGCATCTGTAGTGTAAGGGCTACAATGAGAGGCTGGACTCACCTTTCTGCAAGCATCTACAGCTGAACTAACATCTTCAAGTTCCTTTTACAAACAATAGAAAAAATAAGGTATTTTCAGGTCAGAATTCATCTGACTCATTCTATGGGAGAATGAAGAACTGACTGCTGCAGGAGATGATCAGGTTCAAAAACATCCAAGGAACCTGAAGGTGGAACCTGATGAGATGCTTCTGCAAGTCCTCAGGGAACTGGCAGATGAAGTGGCTAAGCCACTATTTATCATGTTCAAGAACTCATGGCAGTCTGGTGAAGTTCCCACTAACTGTAAAGGGGAAACATAATCCCCAGTTTTAGAAAGAGTAAAAAGGAAGAACTTGTGGACTACAGGCCAGTCAGTCTCACCTCGATGCTTGGCAAGATCATGGAGCAGATCCTCCTGGAAACTATGCCAAGGCACATGGACGATAATTAGATGGTTGGTGGCAGCCGACATGGCTTCTTCTTCTAACGCCTGACAAATCTGATGGCCTTCTATGACGTGGTTATGGCATTGCTGGATAAGGGAAGAGAAACTGACACAATATACCTGGAATTGTGCAAAACATATGAAACTGTCCTGCATGACATCCTTGTCTCTAAACTGGAGAGGCATGGATTTGATGCATGGACCACTCAGTGGATAAGGAATTGGCTGGATGATTGCACTCAAAGAGTTGTGGCCACCAGTTCAATGTCCAGGTGAAGATTAGTGATCAGCAGTGTTTCTCAGGGATCAGTACTGGGACTGGCACTGTTTAACATCCGGTCAACATGCTGGAGGGAAAGGATGCCATCCAAAGGGACCTTGACAGTCTTGAGAGGTGAACCCATGTGAACTTCACAACGTTCAACAAGGCCAACTGCAAGGTCTTGCTCCTGAGTCAATGGCAAGCCCCTGTATCAGTACAGAAATGAAGGGGTTGAGAGCAGCCCTGGGGAGAAGAACTTGAGGGTGTTGGTTGACAAGACACTCAGTATGACCCAGAAGTGTGCATTCACAGCCCAAAAACCCAGCTGTATGCTTGGCTGAATCAAAAGGAGCATGAACCGCAAGTTGAGGGAGGTGATTCTCCCACTGTACACTGTTCTTGTGAGACCCCACCTCGAGTACTGAACATGGATCTGCTGAAGAGAGTTCAGAAGAGGGCCATGAAGATGGTCAGAGGGCTGGAACACCTTGGCTATGAAGACAGGCTGAGAGAGCTGGGCTTGCTCAGCCTGAAGGAGAGAAGGCTCGAGGGAGACCTTATAGTAGCCTTCCTGTACCAGAAGAGAGCCTACAAGAAATCTGAAGAGGGACTTTTTACAAGGGCAGGTAGGGATAGAACAAGGAGGAATGGCTTTAAACTGAAAAATGGAAGTTTTAGATTAAATATTTAGAAGAAATTCTTTACTGTGAGGGTGGTGAGACACTGGAACAGGTTGCTCTGTGGCTGCCCTATCTCTGGAAGTGTTCGAGGCCAAGTTGGATGGGGCTTTGAGCAATCTGGTCTAGTCCCTGCCAATGGAGCGGACGGGTGGAACAAGATATTTAAGTTCTCTTCCAACTCAAACCATTCTACGATTCTATGATTCTAACTAGCTCAGACTGAGACGATTTTCTCTGCTGACCTGAATATGCCTGAGGGGTGGTTCAGATATAGACACCTACTATGTAATCTCTGCATTTGACCAGAGCCTCTGCCTTGAAGGTCTGAACTCTGGTCTCTGGACTTTAGCTAATTTTAGTGGTGGTCAAATCACTTCATCTCTGCAGAGCAGGGTTTCTTTCCAACAAGCTTTTACTGCCTAAGAGGTAAACATTGAATCTAGACAAGTCATACAGATGTACTCCTCTACCTGCTGAGAGAAAGAGGCACTTCTTAATGGAAATTCAAGTTAGACTTGTGGCCTGAATCATCCTGACTCTTTTATATGGTTAAAGTCAGGTAAATCTTGGCTCAGTGTTTTGCAATAGTATTTCCTGTAGTTAGAGTGGTGAATCCTATGGGCAGGGCTCTGGAAAAGCCTTTGAAAAACAGGTCTAACTCCTTCAAGGAAAACCACCGCTTGGACTTCTGGCAGCTGAAAGTAAAGTGCAGTCATATAGCCTGTTTTGTAAAAACACTTGTCTTCATGCTCTTCAAGAGTTTGTCTTCTCTGTCTTCTGACTCAGCTTCCTTATGTTACCTGCTCCAGAGTTAAAACCACACAGAGGAACACAGACTCACTGCAAAACACTACTGGGAGCAGGGAGTTACTGCAAAAGGAGCAGAGCTACTTCTTTGGGTCATTACTAATAGTCATGTCAGTGGCACTCTGTCTTTAAGACACAGGTCCCCTCACTGGAGTATAAAGTACCTCTTCAGCTAAAGCCAGGGTTAGGCAGACACTGCATTAAGAGCAATTCTTGAGTTATGCTGTGCTAGAACTCTAAGAGGTTCATACAAATAAGGAAAATGCTTGCCAAATGCAAAGGTAACAAAACAGAAAGGATATAGGATTTATTTGGGCATTCATAAGGAGTTCCTAGATTGACTGCAGTAGTCCTTGTGACAAGAAACGGAAAGTGTATCCTTGAAGCAGTTTAATAATCTAAGCCACTGAGTTGTGTCTTCTCATCCTACCTGTTCCATTTTCAATGATCAGTGATTATTTTTTTTCCCTTGAAAAGTTCATGTACTAGCTTTGGGATTTGGGTTGGGTGATATTTCTGAACACAGTTTGCAAACCCCAGAGGTTTCTCCCAGGCAAGAACACCCTTTTCCCTAAAGACCACATCCCTGCTTCATTAACAAGGTACATCTTGCTTCCCCATCATAAATCTTCCCTTTTCCATTTTATCTCCATTTCATCTCCCAACTGCCCTTGCACAAATTCCACCATGATCCTCTTTCCAATCTAAAATGCCTCTTATTTTTTCACACAGTTATCCACCCTGAAAAAAATTTCTTTTATATAAACTCCCCCGTGCTCTATAAAGTCTTTGATTTCTTCTTTTTCTCTCTGAAGGGATAACACGATGGTTCTTCTCTCCGCAAGGTTTCACCAGAGATTTTCTTTTTACCAATGAATATAGGTCAGTGAATTTAGACCATATGTGTTGCTCCACTGGGTGATTGTTCCACTTTACAGTAAATAAGGCAGGACATTTGTTTTAACAACAGAAAAGCCTAGAGAAGTTTGTCAGATCAGACTGGGTTTGTACACCTTAAATGTTAAAAGACCTTAAAGCCACAGAAAGTAACACAGAAGGTCAAAGAGAAGCTACGGGCACTTTAATTTGAAATTATTTTTAGTAAGAGCTCTATAGATATATCAATGAAAGCAACAGTTCTTTGCCAGATGTGAAATTGCATCTGATTTCTATGTTGCGAAGAAAATTATCATCAATCAGAATCCAGTAAAGCCATGAAAGCAAAATTGGTTTAAGCTTATTAAAAATGTTTCCATTATTTTGAAACCAGAAATATGTCTATCACTATTTTAATATTTCTGATGGTTACATTGACTACATTGCTATCTTTGATCAAATTATTGACATGCCTCCATGTGTAGCATAAAAA
This sequence comes from Coracopsis vasa, assembly GCA_026283785.1. Classification (NCBI taxonomy): domain Eukaryota; kingdom Metazoa; phylum Chordata; class Aves; order Psittaciformes; family Psittacidae; genus Coracopsis; species Coracopsis vasa. The sequence continues at coordinate 13,541 of JANHGB010053114.1, forward strand.
TTTTTAATATGTATAGCCAATATTGTGTTTTTCATTTTTACGACATAATAAATATTATACCTTAGTTACAAGGTATAAAATGTCACTATGCCACAGTGACTTAAAAAAACCCCAACAAACAAAACCAAACATGGAGAAGTCAAACAATGGATATGACTGTTAAATTCAGTTTAAACTGCAGTGCCTGGAGCAGTTAGACTGAGAGTACATCCCACTGAGCACAGTGAACATACTTTTAGTAAGCAGATTTTGACAAGTTTTGAGAAGAAAACTGTGTTAAAAAGTTAGATTGTTTTAATGTCTGATATTAAAAATTACTTAATCCAGGCTCTTAAATCTGAAAATGGAAAAATCTCTGGAAAGATCTAAAATAAATACTATGGTATAGCCTGTGATACACACAGATGGTAATGTTGAGGCAGAACGCCAGAATACAGAATTGCAGTGTTTGGTGAATCACAGGCAAAATAATTAATGACATTTCTTGTAGCATAACACCCTGCAAACATATACACTGTCTCATGGAGTACTTGTCAGCAATATTAATCTAGGAAATAATTAGTCCTTGTAAAGTTCTTTCACACTCTTTCACCAGATGGCCAGGCAAGATTGTCTGCTAAAATCCTGCTGTTTCAGCACCAGAGAAAATGCCAAGGAGTTATGCTTTATGCTACCCTGTGCAAGGTCTGGGCACGCTACACTGTGCTCATGGTTTCATTCTCTCAGGTATTGCATATGAGTACAACATGCTTCACAAATCACATCAGATCATTTCCCGAGCATCACTGCCAAACACTTCACAGCCCAACATTTGCAAGCCACTCTGCAGAAAGCTTTGCCTTCTGCCAAAACATGGTACTTCAGCAAATAGAATGAGATCAGAATTCATATATTTAGAAGCAAAATAAGCAATAAAAGAGACAGCATACTTGCTTAAAAAATAGGAATATGTTAATATTAGAGTGGCCATCCAGTTGTGTAGCAGCTCTAGTTTCTTGTTCATCTAACTTCCACTTTACCTCACTTCACTTCATTATTAAGCAAACATTTAAGGAACTTTCCAGTCTTATATTGGCTGTTCCCACAAATAGCCAATACTGGTTTACACATGCTGTATGATCAGCTGCTGATTTTAATGGAAGTCTGGTAAGACAGAAGCATACAGCTGGGGTAGGTTTATCCAGCAAAAATGCACACACTAGCCTAGAAATAACATGCAAACTCTGGAATATGAAAACATACCTTCAGTTTTGTTTGTGTTCCCTGTATCCTAGATCTAGCTCAAAGGCTCTGGAATTCAGAGAAGAATAGCCTTTTCTTAGAAACTCAAGACCTGCTCAAAGACATGGAATACTGGATACAGCATTTGACAGCGTCTGTAAGGCTCGCAAGCAGCAGCACAGGGAATTCTGGAAAGTTAACACTTCTCCTTTGAACAAGGAGCAGTGAGCCTGATTTGGCTGACGATGGGAAAAAGAAAACAAAATAGGGCTCTGAACAGCACTGGTGTGGCTGTAGCTGAGGCAGAATTTCCATTTCAAAGCCTGGTTTTCCATGGCCTACTTCTCTCTTATAGATACAAGCTGCAAGTTAAAACTTGGCCCAAAGAGGTCACCTGTCACGTTTAGGAATTAAAGACTGAATCAAGTTGCTAAAAAAATTGGAAAAGGAAAAAAAATACTATTGTTATTACAAAAATATTTATTAAAAAAACATTTTTGTTTTGGGAGGCTGCTGTGAAAGAGAAAGCCTTGTCTGCCTGGCTTCCATTGGATGTCAGTAGTATGCCACAGTTGCAGACTCCTGCAGAGGCAGTGATTATAAAGCCCTAGATGGATCTTTAGATGTATACGTCTTCAGTAGAAAATCATCCTGGACCTGAACATGAAAAAAGAACTTAGACATTGCAGGTTCAGTGTTGACACAGTCACTGAGTGCCTGGTACAAGAAAAAGATTGTTTTCAGCTGTGCACTGGCCTAGTCTCAGCCAGAGTTAGTATCAGTGGGTTGATGTGATGTGTTGCCAGAGTTTGACCTGAAGGACACAGTCTGGTCAGTCACTGACTGACTGACTGACTGATACATCCAACCCTGCTTTGGGTAACAACCAAAGGCTTTCTAGGGAAAAGTAAGTCTTCAGAGAGGATTCAGCTATCTAGCCCTCAGTACAAATACAGAAGGTATCGATTTGCTGTGATGTTCTCTCAAAATCTACGCTGTCCAACACAGTACTTTGATCACTTAAGATTAGCCCGAACTCAATGCTCCACCAGGAGCTGAGAACAAAGCAGCTGGGATTTTCCGTACTACTGCCTCCAGTCTGTTTGCAGGTCAGAGGTGCAAAAGCCTTCAAGACCAAACATAACTATGTTATTTATCTGTGAAAATAGGGAAGAAAACAAAAAGTCACATGGTGTGGGAAGAAAACCAAGTGTTTACACCCCTATGCAGTTCCTTGTATTGGCTCACCCATAATAACACCCAAGCACCTTCCAATAGTCCACTAAGTGATGTGGCTAACATCTGTTATGTATGGTTCATTCAATCCTCCGTCCTGTTTGATTAATTTATCAATAAGTGGCAACTTTCCCACTTTATATGTGACCATGACCTTAGTTGTCTTTTGCACATTAATCAGTATGCAGCTTGCATTTTTCAATGGTACAAAGCTTTTTGTGTGAATAAAAACTAGCAAAAAGCACTCCCCACCACTTCACAGCCACTATTAAAACATAACATAGTTATCACTAGTGAGCCTTGGGGAGCACTGAGTCTGGGTCATGGGAGTGATCCTTTGAAGAGTCTGCACACTACGGCTGACATGCACAGTAACCATTAGGGAAATTCGGGGGTTTATTTTCTCTGCAAGAGCAATGAACAATTCAGGCAACAAAGCAGTCAAAGAGGAGATAATTAAAGAAGACTTATTGCATAATTTATTTTGTGAAAATGAAGCTTAGGGTTTGGAGTTTCTTATTTAAGGAAAATGTCAGCACTTCAATGGAAGAAGTTGTTTTCTGAAGATACAGAGCTGTGAAAAACACTAAAATATTAAGATGTGCATTAGAAAGCAGTGATTACATTTTAGGATTGTTAAAAAAGTCATGACAGCTCTGCTGTATTTTACACACATTCTGCCCAAGACAAAAATGTGTTAGTACACTAGCCTGGCTTGCACCGTTTTCTACAACACACAGAAACTTTAACAGCCTAATTTTAAAATCAGAATTGATTTGTCTAGAAAGTTGTAATTCAGACACTGTTGTTGTTTTCCTTCCATACGCTCAGTATTGCTCTCAGCAAAGATTTAGATTATATTTGACCATGGCTAAACTGTCAGACAACAACAAATTTTCCAATGATTAGTCACTAAGAAAGAAGAAGTAATACCCTGATGTTGTTCTGCAATACTGTTATAAAGCTGTACTGCACATCAGAAACATGCACGGGAGTCAGCACAATAAGCAATTATCTGGTGGATAACAAGGCTATGATTTCCAAAGATCCCTTCAGTGCTGGCCCTGCTGTTCCAACTGAAATATGTATGTTGCAAGGGCCTTGAGCAAAGATACAGGAAGAACACTGTTAATAACATTCCCCACCAGTTCTCTTCTGGAAGTAGTTTCAATTGTAAAAAAATATTGAAATAATTCTACTAGGTTCTATTGCTCATGTTAAGGCATGAGAATGGCCACAGGAATGAGAATCTGCCTACAGTCCACCTGTGGCCATGAGGCAGTATGAGACACCAATGGGTGAGAGGGTCTGGACCAGACAGCAGTCCTCAGAAAAGTGTTTCTCATCATAGTTTGGTTCCATTGCTAGAAACAGTGGCTGCTGGAGCAGCTAACATTTAACCACTTTGCCTAAAGAAGGGATATGATTGTAAAATGCATCAGCAGAGGGATCAATCTGACCTAAATTTCCGTATCTACACTGTAGACACTACACCTAAACTTTTGGCTTTTAGACGTTTAAGATTTGCATTTACACTTTCGTCACAGGCCATGGGCAGAAATAATCACTGTAAAAGCCTAAAATAAGTCTCGAATCACACTTTAGAAATACCAATGTCTGTGCACCAACTGAATGGAAATATAAGCAACTGCTTTCATATGTGCCTGCAATTAAGCATGACAAATGCCAGCCAGGATGTGATAGGCTTTATTAGCCAGCCTCACTAGTAACAGATTTAATGCTTACTGTAGCTGAAGCCCAGAAGAAAAGAAGGGGACTATACACATACATCAGCCCCCAATGCCTAGTCATCAAGAACTGACATTTGTGTCAGTGTCAGAACTTGCTTATCTCCCTCAGCCCAGCAGAAGACCTGCAAAGTTTGACCAAGCAATTAACAGAATACCAAGCTGGCAACGACGAGCCACTGGCTGAAATGGAGCTGTTTTGGAGATGGAAGATAGGATAAGAAATTATTAGGGTAACATCAAAATAGTCTCAGTTCCTCCTCAGCAGGTAGTAAAAAGTCAGCAAAAAAAGGCGGCAGGGAGAATGGCAAAGAGAGAGAGAAAAAGAAAGCTTCAGCTCCACCAGACACTTTTTCTCTGATTAAATGCAGCCTTCCCAGGCCAGCAGGCAAAACAGTCTTTTGGCTACGTGAGCTCTTAACATTCCCCATGACACTGGGTAGGCAGAAACCCTACTCTCAGTATGCCGAGATCAGGACCACAGGACATTTTCAGTCCTTCACTACTCCTTAGTCCTTCACTACCCCTTGGTGCTTGACCAGAGGACCAAGAGAGACTGGAGTTATACATCAGTTTTCAAAGTGGGATACCACACCTCTGTGGTAAAGGGAGAGAATCTTTTACAGCACAACATCTGCAGATATGAACTTACACTGAATGGTACTTTCAATGGTGTGGAATTAAAAAAGGCCAGTTCAAGATTATAAGCAGAAGATAAATACATTTTATCCAATTAGAAACTGGTTTTTCTCCTTTATATTCATAAATATCATGTTAATAAGGAAAGAAATGTGAGGCCATGGAATAAGGCATCTTCGCATCATGTTTAATTATGCATCCCTAAAATAAAGCTCCTTAGTTTTGTTAGCTGGGAGAATCATCACGTGAATTATCTTTTCTTTTCACTCTGAAAATAGGAACTTACTAATTTCAACTGCAACTGACTATTAACATGAAAATATGATAAAACCTGTGGTTCTTGTAAGGTACACTGATGCCTTCAGCTGAAGAGACTTTTTTTTGTCTGGAACATGTAGCAGCAGTATCTGTAATAATTGTGGAATAAATTCAGAAGTGAATGACATGAAATGAATGCAAGAGGCTAATCGCAAAACATTCAGTCACACAGTTTACTCATTTATACACTGTTTATCTTCTAGTGTATGTCACAAGAAGTAATCATTTAAATAAACAACTACTTTAGTAGGTAATAAAATGCTGTTGAGTTTCCAGACTCACAACATGTGCTATGGCTATAAATCAGACTTATTCTAAACTTACACTAATTTGCAACAGTGGGAGGCATCTTAGAAATGCCACATTTGAAAGGGAGGCACTGGAGTTTTGTTTCTCTACAGTCTCTGTCTCTGCAGCAATCCTGAGAAGGGCATGGGTGTTTGGAAATGCGCCCATGCCTTTTCAGCTACATCAGCTGTTACAATATGCGATATTAACTCTCCTGAAAACCTTGTCTTTTAAGTTACCCAAGCTTTTAAATGAGTATAATCCACTTTTAGATATCAGTTATGGTTACTGCTAAAAGTGGTCTGCTGTAAATTACCAACCACAGTGCACTGGGAAAATCTGCCAAGAGATGATACAAAAATGATTTTGACCAATATTGGCATCCAAACACAGAAGAACAAAGTAATGAAAGAATCATCTCTCACTGTCCAAACTTCCACAGTTCTGAGGTGCATTTGGCTTCCCAGCAAACCTCTAACTAGAAATGGTAGCCTAAAATTGATTCTTGCACTCTCTGCTTCTGAGCTCCTTGAGGAAGAAAAGCTAGAAGCCAACCATCCCTTTTTGCTAGTCTTTTTTACTAGGATCTTCTCTTCTAACAAAGATGATGGCATCTGTGAGGAAGGTAGGGCTGTTCATGTCCCTGAATGATTAAGCTGCTCAGTAACTCTCTTCGGAAAATCTGTGTGTCTGCAGCTCACATCCTTCACCCCACAGAGTGTCTGCTGTCCCAGGAATTTGTGGAGGACTGGATGCCCTGAGGAAGGGATTTTACAGTGCTCTAGGATGCATGAAACCTACATGACATCTCAGTGGATGCAGCAGGGTGATTAATGTTGCATACTGTCACCTGAGAACATCTGCAGAGAGCCAGGCAGATGCACTTTCTATCCCTCCCAGACAAGTATCATTTAGACAAGTGTCCTGGGTTCAGCAATAGCAGTCGTTTTTGTCTTCCTTAGTAGCTGGTGCAGTGCTGTGTTTTCTAACTTTTAGCCTGGGAACAGCGCTGATAACACCGATGTTTTCAGTTACTGCTCAAACGTTTAGTCTGACCAAGGACTTTCTGAGCCTCAAGCTCTGCCAAGGAGGAGGAGAAGCTAGGAGGAAGCAGAGACAGGACACCTGACCCAGACTAGCCAAGGAGGTATTCCATACCACAGCACGTCATGCCCAGCACGCAGAACTGGGAGTTACCCGGAAGGGCAACCGTGCTCTCTCTCTCTCTGTCTTGCTCTGCTCGGTCGGGCTGGGTGGTGAGCAGTTATATTCTCTTCCCTTGTTATTTCCCTTATCATTATTATTATTGGTGGTAGCAGTAGTGATTTGTGTTGTATCTTAGTTA
>JANHGB010053117.1:0-23390 GCA_026283785.1 Coracopsis vasa
GATTTCAGTGGTGTTCAATGTCACATCTAGGTGGGGTCATTACCCACTTTCGTTTTCAAGGCATTCTCCTATTAAATTATGCCTTATGCTTTGATTTTTTTAAATATTTTAAATATTTTATCTTGCCTTTTTTTTTTAAACTAACCTGTAATGTTTGTTTAACATAAAGGGCAAGAAGGCAGAAGGGAAGTAATACATATGTGAAATAAATATAAGTCTTATACAGAAAATGTATAATGAATTAATATATTCATTATATATAATATTATATACAGAATGAAAACAGAAACCTGTGAGAAAGAAATCCATGTGTTACAATGACATGCAGAATTATTAAAAATATATTAAAAAAGGAATTATAATAAGTGTAATCCTGAAAAAGTTACTGAAAAGGGTGGGAAGGAAGGAGACATGTTGTCATGATCAGGAAAAGTATAAACAGACAGTGATAGGAGCTGCTGCATTGGGAGAAATTCCAGATTATCTTTTCTTAGCCTTCATTTTTTTGTCAGTCACCATCAGTAAATCCCACCATCAAACTGTATTTTTTTCTAATCATTGGCTATGTGATGGAAATCAACCTTCTACAGCTGTCTGTCACTGGGGCAGCTGAAGTGGCAGATGTTTGTTCTATGGATCTGAGGTGTCCAGTCTGTCCAATGACCGAAATTGGAACCATTCTGATGCCAAGTGATGCACTAGCATGCAAAAAAGTATTCCACAAGATGTTCTCTAAGACTGCAAGTCCAGGCACTCAGAGCTCACTGAATGCCAAAACTGACAGCTGCCTTTGCAGCTAACCCTCTGGAGTGCTCATGTTATAGTAGACTTCCAACAAAATTCCATGACATTTCTCTCACAGACATTTACTATTAGCTCAAAAAATGGAAAGAAATCATTAGATAGATTGCTAATGCATGTTTTTAAACTCTTAATTTACTCGGTAGTACTTTAGGACTTGCTTTTAGAACAGCAACAAAACCACTATGTTAGCTTCCTAACAATCATTTTTAAGACATTTATTCTCATCAAGATTGATCTACTTTAATTGTGCCACTCCTTTCTTTCCTTCTTGCTCTGCTGTCTCTTCTTAAGTCTCTCTGAGATCATTCAGTATGGATAAGGAGAAATAATTGCAAGTGGTTGAGTTACTGTGGCCTAATGAGTTACTCGAAGTCATGAGTGAAGCCTTTCCTAGTTTACTGAATACATTAAATAAACCACCAAAACTGTACCATAGTGGCTCATGAATATGATATATGCTAAACCACTGCTTGTGGTTGAGATGAACTTTGTTTATGCAGTTTGGTTGCTCAGTTGGTGGGGAATCCTAACTCATTTAGAAAGGAAAATTAATTTGCTGTAGTGTGTCTGTCTGTCTCTTCTCACATTTCAATCTGTGATGAAGAACAGGTTAAGGGACGCAAGATCTTTGCCATTGTTGCCCTCTTCCTTAAATTCCGCAAACTTTCATAGCTGTTGCTCAGACAAAAGCTCTTCCAAATTCTGTGTCCTGAGCTGTAATTTCTTTTAGGTCAGTTAAATACAATGGCAAGATTGCATTTAAAAGCATTAAAATGACACAACCTTTCTGTAAAGGCACAAAGCGTCACTTGGTCGGCAATTAGTTCAAACACATTTGGTCAAAATTGTATTTTCAATATATTTTTAAAGAGGTTTAGGCATTTCCTCTTTCATCTAGACTGTCTATGGCGCTCGGTTTTTGCTACAGGTGATCTCCCCATCTGCCCTGCTGCTTTAACTGCTCTTGTTCTCTGTGCTGCTGAGAAGCAAACCCAAAGCAAATGCAGAGTCCAGGTCCCTAATCAGGGAGATCAAACAGGCAGCCCTGAGCAAATCCACATGAATCTGACCCTCTCTGCCTCCAACTCACTTTTCTTCCCTTTGGACAGTGAAACTCAGCTTGACTTCCATATCTGGCCTCTCTCTGGGTGACTATTTTACTACTGTTTTATTACCTTGTTAAAGGGCAGGCACAATGGAAACGAGAGGGAGTTACACTGTGCAGAATAATAGATTTTTATATCCTATCAACTGAAAGTGTTTAATGTGTTCAGGAGGGGGGACGTGATAAGCTGCATCTTGGACTAAAATGAAATAGCAAGTCACTGGCAAGGATTGTTCTAATTAATGAGATAGTTTCCTATAAATGAAGATTGGCACATATAGTGTCTATAAAACAGGAGAAGAAAGATTGCTGAGGTCTTTACTAGCCTGTTAATGTGATTTCAGTAGCATGGCTGTTGTTTGGAAGTAACGTGGAAATCCAGAGGTTTGGTCAAAGTCTGCCTGATTCACTAATATCGTTCTAATGCTCTTAGCAGTATATAGGCCCATTTGGAAGATTTTAGTACAAAGTTTGTGTCCATTGAATCAATTTAGGCAAACAGAAAAAAATTTAACCTCATGGACTGACAATAAACCATAGAATCATAGAATCATAGAATAATTAGGGCTAGAAAGGACCTTAAGATCATCTAGTTCCAACCCCCCTGCCATGGGCAGGGACACCTCACACAAAACCGTGGCACCCAAGGCTGTGTCCAACCTGACCTTGAGCACCGCCACGGATGGTGCATCCACAACTTCCCTGGGCAACCCATTCCAGTGCCTCACCATCCTCACAGTAAAGAACTTCCTCCTTATATTCAATCTAAACTTCCCCTGTTTAAGTTTTAACCCGTTACCCCTTGTCCTATCACTACAGTCCCTAATCCTTGAAGTAGCTTTTCCTAAGGTGATTTTACATACATTTCCCCACTTCTCCAGCTGTGCCTAGCCCCACTCTGCTTCTGTTTGACAACTTACAAACCTGAAAAGAGCTCACCTTCTGTCTGGAAGCCAAAATATGATCATTTATGTTAAAATGCAGATATTCACAAGTCAGTTGTCAAGCTTTCCATGTGACCTCTTAAAACACTGGCACACGGCTTTGGTCCTTTTGCAGCCCAAAGTCTGATGTTAGTGACTCAGCAGCTCATCGAATAGCCAGGCCTACAGGCATACAGGACAATGTGGTTTTCAGTGATAATTTTCCATCAATGCTCTTCACTTCCTTTCTAATTTAAGTAAGTCTCTTACTATTCATGATCAGAAAATGGAAGCCTTTGATAATTTATTCTTCAGCAGACCAGACATGTTAATTACAGTATGAAAATCATGGCACTAAATCAAGGCATATCACGACATCTTATGACTGTATGCCCTTCCTGTATTAGTTTTCTTAATTGTTCTCAATGCTTTTTAGTGAACATTTGCTGATACTTGATGTCTGATAAAATGATAATTTGTATAATTGTTTAGGTTGCTGGGTTTTTTTATATCACATCATAGCACTTGCTGTCTAATGCAGCTTCCATGGCATAACTGAGAATACAACAGAAAAGGAAAACCAGAACACTGCTGGTACTATACAGCTTGTACCACTTGCACAATTCAGACACTGGTGGCTGCTTGTTTTATGTGGCTGTAGAAATGCATCTGAGGCATTATTTTTGGCACATATTTATCTACTTTAACCAAAGGATTGCAAGTGGTTCAGAAATGCCTTTGTACATAGAAACCCCCTGAAACTCTTTCAGGCACATTTATCCCTATCTCAAACCCCAAGATTTACTCTCATCCAAGAACATGGGAAGATGGAGGCAAAGAGAGGTTAGTAGCGAGAGACTAATGCAGATACAAGTTTTTAACAGAAGAGCGTGCAGGCGTGCACCACAACTCTGCCTGTGGCTCTGCTACGAATGAAGTTAGTCCTTCCGCATCAGACAGCTTGTAAAGAAAAAATACAGAGCAGATTCAACATGAGCAGAATATGTCTCATTCATTACAAAGGCATTTCTATAGCAACAATGGGTAATGTATCTGGAGGTTTTGGTTTTGCAGTGGATGAAAGCTGTGAATGAGCAACTTTTTTCTGCCATCAAAGAGAACAACTTGTGTTTCAGAGCTCACAAACCTAGGAGGACACTGAGGTCAGAACAATGCCTCAAGTTTTACTTTTGTTCAAAGGACCCAAAAATGCAGTCTCTAAGACTCTTCGAAAGGAATGGCAGAAGTTGACCAAAATAATTAAAAATAGGGGAGACCTGGGAAAAGTTCTTGAGACTTTGGAACCAGCCCTTTGAAGAACAGGGGGAAAAGCATAGCATTTCAGTAATATACTTCCCACCTTGACAGATTTCATTATGCTATGATTTAATATTAACAGGTTTTACGTAACAGAATACCATTTCACTTTTGGAATAAAACTGGACTCTCACACAAATCTCTCTCTGAATTCTATAGCAGCATGACAAATTAATCTCCTGTCTTCAACAGAGTCAATAGCTCTCTGGAAGCACAGAAAATTGCCAGGAAAGGACAGTACACTTGCAAAGCCGGACTTTTGAAGTTAAGAACAGCAACAGCTATATTCACTTGCTCTATCTTAATTTTGTCTGTTGCCAAGTTCCATTATTAGTTTTTAACTACACGACCTTGCAGATTTTCCCCTAGGATTCTTGATATTGACAGAAAAATTCCTCAGTATATTGATCTCATTCTTTGCATTATTTTATATGCCATGTCAAGCCAGCATAAATTCTTGTGAAAAAAACCACATTCTTTTATGCAGTGTACTCATCCAAATCTCCTAATTCCCTACAAACACAAACATCTTTATTTTCAAACAACTGAAAAGCAACACTGTACAGTTTACATATTTTAACAAGAAGTCCAGGGAGAAAGTACAGGCAATACAATCAAGAAAACCACTGAGTTTCACCGGCTGAGAGCCTAATCTTTGAGTACTTAGCATTTCCATGCCAATAGCTCCCACAAGGCACAGCTTTCTGATAGCTGCTAGTGCTCACCTTCTCATCAAGGCCTTGAGTGTTTCCAGTTGGGCACCTAGAAAACACACAAATTCTGGTTCTGCTTTGGAAAAATCTCAGTCTTTACAACATGCTAAGCATCACAGTCTGGGAGATGAAGGCCAGGAACCTATAAAGGCAAAATGCCATCCAGCACTACCTTGTTAGAGGGAGTTAAATCAGGGCAGGATTAATTGCTGGAATCATGAGGTACAGGTGGGAGGGGAGTGAAAGGACACAGCCTGACGTCAGGTTTGGTAATCCAGATAAATGCTGGAAGCCCCACACCATCAAACCAACAGATATCCCTTACCCAGAGGCCAAAAAATTAACACTGTACTGTCTTATCACACATAGATCAAAGGTACCAAGTGTTACGTAAATAATACAAAAAGTCCCCCTCCTCACTCTTTCGAGGGAGTCTGACTCATGGTTTTCAAACTTGTGGGGACTTGTAAAGGCTTTTCTCAGTGCAAGCCATAGCCACAGCCTTAAAAGGCAAAGGTGCTTGGAACGAACATAAACACATCAGTACTATACAGACAGGAGTTGTAAAGATGTCAGGGAATTTCTTAACTTTGAACACAGGATTCTGAACTCCGAACAAGCTTTCACCAGCACTTCTTTTGAGGCAAGGTAAAAGTTGATTTATTTGATTTGTCACACTTAAACCAAAAGGGAAACCTGCATCCCCCACTCAGACATCAGGTAGACAACTGCAATATGTGATCAGGGTAGCTGGGCTACGGACAGCCCTATCACTGGCCTCTGTCCCTTGAGCTAGTGCATGACCTGAAAGCACAAAGGTTTTCGTCCCCAGCGTGAACCTGCTTTGGGAAAGACAGATGCACCAGCTCTGCCCTGTCATGCCACCTGGGCCCCGTGGCACAGATGCCTCTTGTCCTCTTCTGGTCCCACCACATCTGAGCCCTGCCAGCTTCCTTGCCTGTCCATCTCCCCCTTGCCTAACCCAACGTGTCTGCCCTCCAGCTTTCTTGCTCTCAGGATCTCTATTCCTCTATCACCATCACTTTCTCTGTTAGGGGAATTAAAGAAAAGGTTATTATGGGGATATCAGGAAAAAAATGTTAATTCCAATTATGAAAACACAGCAGACTCCCCTTTATCAGAATGTGCTGGTTTGCCATGCTACTTTCAGCTACAATTGCTTTAGATAATTTTGCTGTCAACCTCTAGAAAGACCCCACCAGCAAGATCTCAGGGTTTGTTATCTGGCTGCATTCAAGGAAGGTATTTCTGTGACACTAGTATGGGTGACACCTTCCTGGAACTTTGTTCCAGATATTGGAACTGTTAAAGGCTCTCAGTAAAAGAGATTTCATGGTTAAAAAAAAACCCAAACCCATACCATTATATAAACAATACATATTTGTAAATGTGATTTATATATATCACTACATATAATTTATATATATTATATAAATTATATATATATTCTTATTCTCAGAAATCAAAGAATTATTTGAATTATTTGAAATACATATTTGAATTATTATTCAAATTTTCGAAGGGAGCTTCAAAATTATTTGAAAGGAACTTTAATTATTTGAAGGGAACTTCAATAGTCATTCTACTCAGATAGCCACTCTGCTACCTGACATAAAATCTTCTGCCAAAGTGCTGGGCAGAAGTAACAGTGGGTATTTTCAACCTGTGCTACCTGCAATCCCCACTCCAGAGCAGCACAATCAAAATCCTCATATTTCTTCTTCCTCCCAAAATCAAACCTCTTACTTTTGTTTAGAATAAGTCACTCCAAAGCAGGCATAAGGAAAAATATTCCTTGAGGATGATGTCAGGTTTTCTCAGCAGGTCTTTAAGTCCTTTTCATTTGATATAAGTCCTTGGCTGCACATCTTTAATTTCATGTGAATTTGGGGAATTCTGAAACCCAACATTGCAAATTTAAACGTAGAGAAATCAAGCACAGTCAATTTAAGTAGCATAGTATCTGATCTCTAGATGGAAACTTCTAAGCTTGTATGCTGTTGTACTGATATCCTTCATTTTCCTTTTATATCGTCTTTTCCAGTGTCAGATCATGCATTCCATTTAGCAATCTTTGCCTTGAAAAAGCAAGTGTTTCTGTTTTGTGTTTTTTTCTACTGGAACTTCATTCCAGTAACACTGTTTATGACCCATGTATACTTTTAATATGAAATAATCCATAACAATCATGATCCTCTTCTAATGGATGCACTGCTTTTTTCTTTCTAATTCAGCTGCTTTGGTAAAGATTATATATGGTTGATCAGATATATAGTAAAAAAAAAAATGTTACTGTCACTCTCAGTTCAATTCTGAGTAAGAGAAGCCCCCACAAGCTAGCAGATGTAATAATATATTGACAGAACCAGCGGTTACACTGAAGAGCTTTTTTTAAGCGGCCTCTCTGCAGACCTGTTTGCTTCCTATACCAAAGAAATGACAGAGACAAATAGTTTAATCATTAGTTTTTCCCTTGCACAGCTTTCATTTCAGTACTGCCATTTGCATTTTTATGCATGAGTAATTCAGAGGGAGAATGCACACTAAAAGGTAAGACTACAGAATAGTGTCTGCGTGGTTTTGGGAAAACTCTAGCTCTTGTTTAAGCTGATGTACCTGCTATGCATTTCTAAAGATAGAATGTGGATCTGCTGAAGAGCAGATCTTTCTCAATAATTCAAGTTGAGAGAGAGGCAAGACACAATGGATAAAAACCCCTAGTTTATTATTATACGAAAAGATAGGAAGAGCCAGCAAAGTGTTAAAGAAACAGTGATGGTTATTTATAGTGATAATATTAATATTTATATATTTATATCTTACAAACCCCAAAGACCATGTGATGATGATCAGGAAACCAGCTCTGAAAGACATCATCGCAGTGCGAGGTGGCAGGCTCAATCTTAACGGGCTTCCCTGAGGAGGCAACGTTGACCTGGGTTGTATGAGGGTCTGCCTCTCCGCACTGCATGAGGCTCGGGCTTTTATGCTAGCGAAAGGGCACACTCATTCCGACGCAGGGGGTCAGCCCACATCAGAAGGAGTAGCCAGCTATACAAAAAGGGTCTCTGGGGGTCGGGACTTTTAGGGGATTTTCGGGGAGGAGCCACCACAGACCATTATCTCATGTGTCTTGCAACTGGTATGAGACTCCCTTTTGCTAACAGCGGTGTTAACTCCCCTGTTTTCAAGGTTATGTTCCCACAACTCATGCCAAACAGTACTTTTCTATTTTTGTGTGTTTCACCACGGACCATTATCTAGTGTCACTGACACACATGTGCAGAGAGATGCATTCTTGATTTAAAGTTTGTCCATTTTTATTCTTTCTTGTGTAGGTTGCTGAAAGAAAGATGATGCACTGGTGAATACTTCTTCTAAATACTGAATTTGTAAGATGTATAGACAGACTTTGCCTGTCATGGCAATTCTTCCTCCACATTTCTGACAGGAAAAATATTTCACAGTCTCCTGTAAGTATTTCTTTTGCTAATGTAAATTTGTCTAGGTTAAATATTAGAAAGTGCTCTGCCTCTCACATGCCCTTTTCAGCAAACTGTTTTCTCTTCATTATTCAATCACAGAAGGATTACATTTGGGAAACTGCAAGGTTGTACCTGAAGATACAAATCCAAATTAAGGACCCCTTCCTTTGTCAACTTAGACCAACCCTTCAACACCTGGACTAAGTCCTAGAACACCCCTCCAAAACTAGGAATTTCAAAGAAAGATACTACTCCTTCTGGTAAGAGGTATACCTTCTGCTCTTGGCTTGCCTCAGGAAAACTAAGTATTCTTAATTGGAGATAACTAACTAAAAATGAAATCCTAGTGGATATTAGGCAGGGTCTAGTTTTCCTATGAGCTAGCACCCAGAATTAGGGTCTTTGGGTTGGGTATTTCTAATACCAATGATAAAAGCAAATGATTGTATGGTATTTTCATGCTTCCTAACATCCGATTGATATAAATATGCAGCCAGACTGTGCACATGAAACAGTAGAAATACGCAGCGCAAACCATTTGATGTCCTTAGCTGCCCACACAAGTCCCCTGACTGTGCTAGGCACCTGAGACCTGTATGCCAATGCAGACATTCAGCATTAACTCTGCCCAAGCCTTTGCATCGTGCTGCAGCTAACATGAGGAAATCTGCTTTGGCTCTTCTCAAGGAAAGCTAAAATAAAGCCAGATGATTCTTTGGCTGCAGATACCTAGAAAGAAATCATTGAAAAATGCGAGGGCAACCTCAATCCACACTGTGGCTGTGGCCTGCAGTAGTCACTACAAATGCTAAGGTGTGCCATGAATTCCCCTTGCTCTGCAGACCTGTGCTGCAGTCTATTTATCACCTCCAAATCCTGCTCACCTCATGGAAGTAATACTGTGAACAAAATCATTCTGAATCATCTCCAGCTGCTTCTGCACCTTGTTGATTACCACCGGGCACAATTCCAGTGCTGCTTAGAAAGAGCATCCTACGAGATGATAATCGAAGCAAACGGCCACTCTGTACATGCCTGAGTGTTTCTGCGTGGTAGAGTACTCCCTAAAGGGCAAATTTTTCCATTGCTAAGAACAAGAATTATGCTGTTCTTATTCTAGGTCACTTGCGGAACCACACTGATAACAGATCTCAACAAAATGTCACCAGTGATGAACTCCGGGGCTTTCAGAACTATGTTTCTGAAGGCAGGCATGTATATTTAGGTGTCTAAATGGAAGGATCAGTTTTAACATGCAATTTCCAAAATTCACTTTTGAAAACACTGGCCTAAATATCATCATTATACTTGGATATTGGTGGTAAAGTTAAGTAGGCTGGTCTAGGTGTTGCACCAGGGAAAGGAAAAGTGCAACCATCAGTTTAAACACTGATTTGCTGAATAGGATGGGACCAGCCACACCACCCCATATGCCTCAAACACTGCTATTTTCTGACTGACTGTGACCACACGACTCAGTCAACTAGTTTGTAGCTGCCAGTGCAGCTACAGCTTGGCTTTTATCCCAAAGCATGCTCCTCTGATCCCTGCTCCACTGAAGTTTTTGTTGCAGCTGAACAGCTTGCAAATAAGAAGACCTAAACACGCAAAACGTACCACATGCATAGAAAGATTTTGCAATATGTAGGGCTGATTGCCAGCTGCACCGTAGCTTCTGGAGTTTGGCACCTGGATGGCACTTTCCCACAATTGCCTCTGTGGTTCAAGAGCCATGCCCAGAGGAAAATTCAACAGTCGCTGTTTTCAGCAGCCAGTTGGTAAAGTAATTGCTTTTGGCTGAAAATATTAAATGTAATGAGCCATAATCAAAATATTGGTTTGTTTGTACAGAACACTTGAGTTTCAAGGCCATTGAGTCCGTCTCTGACCATGCTGAGATGGAAGTCCTGCTGCATCTTGACATGCAGGGGGAAAAATCGTAGCCTTGTTTCCACTTTTCTCTGTATGCACCTGAATGACTGGATCAAGGTTGAACAATCGCATACAGAAGCGGAAATGTGAAATACGTCAGATAGTACTTTTTGTCATCGGAGGTGCTCAAGGGTTGTGGCCAATGAGGCAAGAACAGACAGGCAGCCTAAAGAATGGGACATTTCTGACGCTGAAGTCCTATTGGGGTTTTTTCGGACAGTTACGTATAAGGCGCCAAAGGAATGGCTTAGAACTACCATCCCCACCTACAGTATTTCTTTTCCTTTACACTTACGGTAATAATGTTTGGGCAACAGTTTGTTTTTTTCAGTTCCCATTTACTACTCATTGTGAAACTTGGTGAGATTGGTCATGCTGTAATGTCACTCCATGAATCTGTGGATAAAGACATTTTTCTTCAACAGTTTTTTGCTGTATTTACAAACCCATCCCATTGTTTGTGTCATTCCTCAGGGCGTATAACGTCGTTGGCAGTGGTCTGGTAGAGACCTTCTGCTATCCTTCTCATTTTTATTACCGTGTATTTAGAACATATGCAAATGTTTTCTGATACCTCGTCCAACTGCTTAAACACTGAGTACCAAAACTAATTGCAGAAATTTTCATCACTGCTACAGCAAATGACTTAGGTATGATTTGAAGCAAAAGGCAGATCTATAAGAACAAACTATTAAAGTAAAACTCCACGTAATACAAACAGCAGCACCATGGCAAGCTACAAAGATCAAGTTACAAATTTAAGTACTCCAAGGTTTTCAGTGGAAGTAATTAGTCTGAAATTAAAATTTCTACCCTCAGCCTGTCTGCAGAAGAAATGGATTCATTTAATTACACTACGGAACAAGGAACCTTTCCAGTCTGTATGGTGAGTGGTGCAGCTATTCCTTTTACTTGGTAAAATTCTTTATCTTAGGTTATCTAGGCCTTAAATTCACAGAAATGTAAGTTTAAATTCACTTCAAATTCACTGACATTAAGTGGCCTTACTTAATTCCATTGAGAACTGCACGGAATATGTGAGTCCTAGCCTGCTTAGTGAAACTTGACTTTCTACGATAGCAATCAAATAAAAACCCCTCTTATGACATTTCCAGTTGCAGAAATAATGCCTAAGCAAATGCTACTGACAAAGTCTTCAAGAAGAAAACATCTGCAGTAGGCAGATGATATAATTTTAAAGGCAATCTTGAATGAGAACCTTTGATGTCTGTCAGCTATCAGTATCCAAGAATTACCTGCCGCTGGAAAACTCTTATGTAATTGAACAGTGCTGAGGTAGGGAAGTTTTATCTTTGCCCATAGCTGAGGCTAAATCTACAAAACAATTGTCTATATATTGAGGAAAATTTTATCCTTAGAAACTAAAATCTGTGAGCAAATAGGTGTTAGAATAAACATATACTGCTATTCATGTATGGGATTGCAAAATGTAAGGCAAAACAGAAGAAGCGACAGAAGATCAGCCTATATTTTTATATTTCACTTCATTAAAACGATGTATCTTTAAATCCCTTAGTATGCTGCCTTGCTAGTAACAGTGCTTTCTAAAACACTGCCTGATCACCGTAATATTCTTGATGTTACAACATTCAGGCTTGATCCTATCTTATTCATCATTTAATGTTGAAGAACTACATTTATAACCACCTGGGCACCCATTAAAAGGATGTGTTGATTTCACCATGTTCCCTTTTGCCACAAAGCAGCTCAAGTCTGCACACTGATTTGTAAGTCTGCACAGTGTTTGTGTTCTGCAAACACTGACAAGTGAACAGACACCAATGTGTGCCCAGGGCAAGTGCATGTGACCACAAACCCCAGCAGGGTTTCTGAAGGTGCAGGTTTTGACACCTGTAGGCAGAGTTGTTTCTGGATATTCCCAGATTTCCTGTCACTGAGGAAAGGGGCACCAACGTGCACATGAAAGGAATTGTTGGCACCCAGGCAGAACCTGCAGTATGTGTGTTGCTGTAGCTGTGATGACCTATGGGTATAAGTGAATCCAAGTTTGTAATGGGAAGCTGTATCTTGTCGGCCTGACTGAACCTGTGTGGAAGGAAGTCTGTGTTGGACTTCCTCCTAGTTCTTTTCAAGCTGAATAGTTACTGCTGCTCTTGCCGGTTCTGAACTCCCTGCATCTCCAATCTGACAGCAAATTCCCCAGAACAAAGCACTCCAGTTCTCTCTCGTGTACGACTAAACGTACACACCACTTCTGCTGCCCTGCAGTGTAGCAAATACATCTAAAATCTGATGTCTGAGCTCATCTTAGCATCTTCTGTCTGGACTCTGTTGCTGTCTGCTGAGTAGGCATGCCATCATCTAACAGTGCTTTGAAAAACTCACTCCACCAGCAGCACAAACACATTTGGCTTATAGCACCACTGAGCACTGGCACAGCCGACAGATGTACAAAACTGTGTGGGGAGCTGAAGTTTAAAATGTGGCTGCAGTATCTGGAGAACAGCCATAGCCAGTACTAAGAGTCAATATCAGCAACTACCCAGACAGAAATGTGCCCTTCCTAGAAAGCCAGAGGTGTCAGTTCTAGGACAGAAATTTGGCTTTGACACAGCCTTTCTCAGCAAGCCAGATTTCCCATACACCAACCTCAACCACCACCACAAGAGAACTGACTGAGGTGGCACCTAAGGAGCACAAGCATATAATTCAAGATGTTTAACACATTATGATGTCTCACTAAGCTTTACCAATTCAGCATATACTAATTATGAAAACGGACACAATATGAAATCCAGTCTCTCATCTTCAACATCAAGCAGGAAGATGACAGTAGCAAGCACTTGCCAGCTGAGAAACAGTACCCTGGTGCACTGCTGAAGCTACCCATCTCATTTAGCTCGGAACTGAACCAGGGGTATTCATGGCTATCATGGCTCAGCTAAGCACTGAACCGCAAATGCTCACCTGTGCCATACCTCTTCATGGCAAAACTAGGATACCTGTGAAGCACCAAACAACAGCCAACATTTTGTCTCCCCAGCAATCCCCACTTTTTCTAGAAGTAACTTATGTTGTTGCAAGCTGACCATGCTCTAAGCAATGCTCAGAATTAAAATTCACAGTCTTAAACCTGGAAAAAGCATTTGGCTGAGCATTACATTCTGAAATGGATCAAGACTCACATTTCTGCCCCTAAGAGGCAATCATGATGTGACACCTCACAAACTTAGAACACACCAAAGGCATGAAAAATTTTCTCTCTGTGATATATTCAGCCTGAATTCAGCTATGGATGAGGGATTTTCATTTTTCCCCACATGCGTATGATTACTCAGTACACTAGGAAGAATGTCTTTGAAAAGCAAATCCCCCCGAAGAAAGCACAATAGTTAACATATACGAAATAATTTCTAAATAAATCATGCCTACCACTTTTGCTGCCTTACAATGAATTTGGTTAATAGGTACATTAAAAGCAGCTCTAATGAAGTGTGTAGATTGTGAAAATTAATTCAAGAGGTAGTTTGGTTGGCAATCCTAACAAAGTCTATATGGGGAAACTGCCAATATGTACAGTTTATGTGCACATGCAGATCTTTGTAGAGTGTTACTCCTGTTGTGCCTCTGCCAAGAGGGAAAGTTTGCCCTGCCCTGTGGCCAGAAGCACTACTGGCCACACTCTTCGTATCTCCCTCTCCCACCAGTTTCACAATTATCAATCAGAAGTCACCCACAAAAAGCTTTCACCACACAACAGTTTGATTTCTACTCCAGACAAGCCTTCAGCAAGGAAGAGTCAAAGAGCTGGGCCATTTGACCTCATGTGCTCTTTTTAATTCAACACACAACGTTCATGTCAGCACTGCCAGAAATACAACACCTTGTGTGCGACAGGGCTTCACAGCAGCCTTCGCTAACTTTCGTCACCCTCTTAATCACTCCTCCTCCTGGAGTCACCCAGCACCGCACTGACCTGCAGGAGCCAGGGGCTGGCAGATGGGCTAAGCCCGCAGGAACCGTGCCATGGGGGGCTTGGCAGAAGGCATGTGCCACTTCTCAGCTCCTCTGCTCTTGCCTGGATAGCAATGCTTGGTTACTTCACCATCTTTGGAATAATTTTGAAAAAAGCCTATCAGGAAAATGCAAAATAGAGAGTATTTAAATATTGCACCTTATTTTTCTATTTAAGTCCAGTGTAATTTGTTGAGAAATTCCATTACCCTCCTTGATTAAACCCCAAAATGCACCCAATACCCTCAGTCCCCAGAACAGCTGCTGGGTCTCTAGGGTGCTCCCGCAGCTTAATGCACACAGCTTGACTTCCACCAAAGCTGTTTTGTGGTCTTCCTCTTTGGCACTGGTGTAATAACATAAAAGTAGAGTGAAAGCTTATATAAACACTATAATTTTCACACAGAATTCAAAATACTCACCTTGCTCATCATACAGAAACACAGACTTCCTGCTGGGCCAGACTTCTGGTCTGATGTGACCAATGGTGTAGGTAGGGGGACAGCTGTCTTCAAAGCCCCAACATAATGCAAATCAGCAGGTGGCCCACCACATACAGGTGGTCAAGGAACTGTGTTACAGAGGCTGCAGAGGCAGCTGCAGCCTTTGCTCAGGCCAAAGGAATTGCAAGGCAACTCTCAATTCCAGCTTGAGGAGACTGAAAACCAGCCCCAGTGCCTGGCTGAGGGAGCACGACTAGCCCACGGCACCAGGCACAACTTCTGCATTGTGAGAAATGCACTGCAGGCATCACTGTCCCTGGTTTCAATGTTTTCATCTATTTTCTGTGATTTAACTATAAATGATGTTATCAGTGTGTCGGACTGCTCCAAATCTCACAAAGTCCTGGCCCTTGATGATATTGAGGTGAAAACTTCCACAGCTTGACTGTGTATTGCGTAAAAAAGCACTGCCTTTCATTGGCTCTTTGTGCTGTATTTTTATTATACTACTTGCAACGGTTTGTTATATATTTACTTACATTTTCCAAAATACTCTATAGTCTGAAATATAAAATATGCTTCAAACATTTCATGAAAACCAGCAAAAATAGCCTGCAAATTTACCAACAAAATAAAGTCATCTCCCAGAATGAATCAATAAAACCACCAGGCCATTTTCAAGTAAAATGATACCACATTGCCAGAATGACAAGCACAGAATTACCTCACAGATAACAAACCAGAACTGAATTTGCGAAACCTCATACAGACTTTCTACAGTGAATCATCTGTTTTTTTTGTTTTTTTTTTTAGCTGGGTGTTGAAGAAAGGGTGATTCATCCCATTCTGAAATTGTTTTCTGTTTTAATACAACTTTGTTTTCTGCAATACCTTTTAAACAATGTTGGAAGCACAAAGTAAGAACCAGTTAATTCAGTCCTGGCAGAAGAGAAAAACAAGTCTGCGGACAGGAAGAGGCATTTTCCATCTGCGAATTAGGGAGGAGTGGAGACTCAAAGATGTACAGTTGTACATAAAAGCCTCTCTCAGGGTAAAGAAAGTTAATCTCTTTAACACAGAAACAAAGATTCTAAGGTCAGAGAGAGAAATGGCCAGTATTAGGTGACAAGAAGAAACTGGGAGACACAGGCTTTAAAAGCAATGAGGCATTTGGGAGCTGTTTCATAGCCATCAGGGGAGTGCAGGACTTGTGATGTGGACATGTCAGTTTTGTCACAGCCACCAGCTGGTAATGTCACCTATGCACTGGGATGGCAGGAGCTGGGGAGGCACAAGAAGCAGTGGATGAAGATGCAGCAATACCGATCGAGGATGGAGGCAGCACCTAATGCTGTGAGAGCACCAAGCATTGGCATGCTCATAGGGCCAAAGAGAAATGGAACGTAAAGTTAAAGCCAAGAAGAAAACAGATGCTAAAAAAACAATAAGAGGAATGTCAGGTTTGTGAGTTTATCTCTTGCCCAAAATAGGGATGCCTGACTTTGAGACTTCCAGCAAGGAAGCTAAAATAAAACCATCAGTTTTCTTGCTCAGCCAGCCAGAGTGACTGTGGGTAGCCGCTAGCTGTGTCTAATGCCAGAGAGGTTCTTAGCAGTGCTGAGAGCACGCAGGTCCTGCGTCTTGCAGCAGGAGGTGCACGCTACACACTGAAGTCACTTACATACGTATCTCTCACCTACAAATCCAGACGAAAAATACGGCCTATACATTTAATTCTCAGGGCCTTGCGCAAAATAATATACTTGGTGAGGTAATAATTTACTTGGTACAGTTATATTGTATATACTTGGGCAAAATAATTTACTTGGTACAGTTCTCTCCTGAGAAAAACTTTGCCAGGAAGGACTTCAAGGAGGAGAAGAGGATGGCTTGACACCACCATCCAACTGTCCCCTAAAGTGCAGGAGATGTTGCCTCCTGGGGAAGGCAAGAGGCAGGCAGGCAGGCAGGGATTTGGGGAGGTGCAGATGCCCAGTGTACATCTCCTGGACGGCTGAGAGCTCTGCTTGTCACTTTAGATTGTTTATTTTTGCCATGTATTACAAATAAACACAAAAAAAATATACCAAGTATAGACATTGGGAATAGGAACTGACTTCTCAAGGCTCCTTCCAGTCCTGTCCTAGGTCATGTTCCAAATATTGCCAATACTATATCCTTTTTCTAAGCAGGCATAGCAGCATCAGAAATACTTGTGTGGGACTTAGTACTTCCCTTTTTATCCCACATGTGAGCAACAAACAATAATAGGAGGAGTCTGGAGACTGGCTTTGTTACTCAGAGCCATTTGTGCTCCTCATCAAACCTCTCAATCTACTTCCAGAAAACCATTAATGTGTACTGCATTCAGGCAAAATTTGTACAATGGGTGTTCAGCTTCCCATCAAGGCACTAGAGAACTATTTAACCAGTGGTGCATTTGAGCTGTCTCTTTAGCAGCCAACTGCCCTCACAGGCAGCTGTGCAGCACATAGGCATCAATACCACTGGCAAGGAACAGAACACTATTCGCATCACGGGTACTTGAAAGGTTGAGGCTTCAGGTTGTTTGCTTCCCTCCTAGATAGTGGTTCATCAAAATAAAAACCACTCCACCCTAGTTTCAAAACACCAACTTGCAGCACTAAGGTGGGGCAAACTAAGGGCATTCCCTCCCTGCTGTTCTTTAAGAAACATCATTATTGATCTTTATTCAAGCAACAGCAGTTAACTGAAGAAAACAAGGTATATATGACCCCATTCAAACAAAAAGTTTGTTGCGGTCCACATACAGTATCAATTCTTTTTGCATAAGGGCATGCTCCTACTATCTGGACGTATTTCAAAACCATCAAGTTGCACAATGGTGAACGTTAACCACTACATGGTCCTAATGCTGGTACGCCTATCTGCCTTTCCTGTGGACAGATTAATCAAGTGTCTCTTGTGGCTTACCTGGATGGGAGCAAACTGGATTTCATGAGAGTCTGGATGATGCCTGGCCCAGTGTGGATAACTATGAGGGAAGCTCTGCCATGTTCTCATGTGTCGCTAGCATGCATGTTGAAGCTCTCAGGTGTGGGGAGCTGAGGGCAGCTTCCCTGTGCACCAGCTCTTGATTTTCAAATGGCAACTGAGCTTACCCTGCACTGCTGTACACAATCTAGAGAAACAAAGCAACAAAATAGAGGGTTGGGTTTTGGTAGGGTTTTTTTGTGTGTTCCTTTTTATTCCATTTAGAATAGCCTCAATTATATTTCTAAAGCAAATAAAGTGCTTTTGCATGCAAAAGGCTGCTCGTCATAGAAAGCAGTCTCCATAAGGAAACTCACTCATTAGCTTGTGCAGGCCAAGTCAGAGAACAGCAACCTCCTCATGACTTACCTTGGTTCTTAAGTAAATCCATCAAACCTTTACCCTGAGCCTCACATCTCCCTAAATCTCAGCCTTTGCAGGAAGGACTACACATATATTTTCTGATTTGTAAAAAAACTGCATGGATTTCGAATTGAAAGACCTCAAGGCATTTCAATATTTAGAAATAAGAAGTAATACAGTAGTTTGCGTTTAAGTTACTTCCTACTGTATCCTTTTGATAAAATGAAGGCTACACGCCTTCACAATTTTCCATTTACACAGAATTCCATCAGTTTAATCAAAGTGAAACATATGGTACTATTATGGTCCTTGTACCTTCAGATTTCCTTACTGATAACCCACATACTATCCGTTAACCCATTGCATCATTCAAAAGAATAAACAACCTGGGCTTAGCATACAGGAAGCTCAACAAAAAGGAAATAGAAAATACTAGTTTTCGTATATATATTTTGACCCTCGCACAGTTCAGACTGACATATTTTTACAGATCAAGGTTATCCTACAGATGAGCCTGTTAAGTTCACTACAGAGACAAAAAGCATTTCCTATTTTTATTTTTCAAGTTTGAGCCTTTTTTATTTAAACCACCATTACCTCAATCCCATGGATGGATCTGGTGGTTAATAAGGGTAGCAAAAGTCAGACTTCCTATTCTCTCTTAACAAGCCATCCAGAATCACCCAGGCTAAAACAAATATGGGCATGCATTTTTTCCAAGCATTTTTCTTTTGGTTTAGCATCTCGTGCTTCCCCATTCAGCACACCCTCTTTTCACAAGCTGCATGGAGTTGAGAAGTTAATATAATATTGCCAAGATGACTGTAAACACAATCAGCTTACAAGGCTGAAACCAGTGCAATACAACTTACATTTGCATTAAGTGGGAAAACATGGTGTCATAAGGCACTCAAAAATGCTTCTGATGGTGGTGAAATGAAGTGGAAGGCAGATCATAGACTCATAGAATAGTTTGGGTTGGAAGAGACCTTCAAAAGTCACCTAGTCCAACCTGCCCACGCAATGAGTCTTCACCCGTAACTTCTTTCTTTTGTGCCTTTAAGATGCAGAATGTTGGCGCTTCTTATCTCTAAAATTTTATTTGTCATTTCCTAATTAATAGGCTATCAGTGTGCTACAGCTTGCACAGTTTCTGGGCATGGTGAAAAGGGACAGCTACAGCCTGAAGGTTGGCAGGAGAATCCTTGATGCCCCCCTGAGCTCTCCTGAATGGTTAGAGGCTCAGGCATCACAAACAACGCTGTTCACTGCCATGCCAGACCATGCATCTGCTGAAAATGGCATATATACTGCAATATTAAGGGTTAGGTGTTTGCATAATGCCAAAGATCTGCGCCTCAGACTTCAAGCATGCGCATAACAGAAGGGGCAAAGGCCAACGTATGAGTTTTAAAACAAATTCCAAATACGTAACTTAAAAGGATAGTTGTGATAGACTTGTTATGTGGCAGAGAAGGGAGGCGAGCAAAATTCTGGCAACCATACACAAAGAGAGGAGTGCTGCATTTAAGTAAAATAAGCACTATTTACTTGGGGATACAGACTGCAAAATCCAGGTTTTTTTACTTCTACTAAGGTAAGGAAATCTTTACTCAATCTGAATAAAAGACAAGTCTTGCTCAGCAATAAAAACTGAAAGTGGGGGCTATCTTCCAAGGTAGCCATTGTTCAGATGCTGGCTGGACATCAGGTTCCTTGTGCGAGGAGGTGAGTAGTTCACCTGAATATTAAACATTGCCTTGATCTATGTATGTTTTTGCTTTTGCTCTCCCTATTCTCCCCCCATTTGGGGAGAGAGTGAGACAGGAGCTGTGAGGGTGCTTACCTGCTGGCTGTGATCAACACACCACAGTAAGAAAGACACTGGTGCTTTGAAGAAGCTGAGGTACTCATGTGTTTATCCTTGGTGTTCACTGACCCCACATAACCATGCGTCATGCATTTCTACAGTACTGGTGTGAGAAGGGAACATTGTGGCA
The DNA here is from genome assembly GCA_026283785.1 of Coracopsis vasa. NCBI lineage: Eukaryota > Metazoa > Chordata > Aves > Psittaciformes > Psittacidae > Coracopsis > Coracopsis vasa. The sequence goes on from JANHGB010053117.1 coordinate 20,118, forward strand.
TTTTCCTCTTGCGTTTCTTCTTAAGGCCGGTAAAAAAACCCAACTAAATACTAGATGGAGATTTTAACAGCACCCACCCAGGTGAAATTCCACCTAGACTCTTCAGTCATGATTCAGGCAGCTTGCTCTTGGGCAATAGACCACCGCAGATAAAGATGCAATACACTTTTATACTTAACAGAACTTGCTGGTGGAACTACAGATGACCTACAGCTGAATCCTTCCACCAGCATGTATTAAAACCCTTTCCTACATAGAATACGCTATACTGATGAAGGACATTTTTTATGTGATAACATCAGCATGGGGTGCTGTGTCTATTAGAAGTGACCTCAACCCTTCCATTTTCCATGTTTGTGTTCTGGTAGTTTTGCAAATGATAGCAATACAGGTATACATTTACTGTAATGTCTATTTTCCATCCTAATGGGTACATACCACTATTACTACTACAGCATATTCATATAACACAACAGTACAAAGCAAGTAGTATCTTGCTGAGACTTTATCAAGGCAGCATACAGTACTTTTCCTTGGAGGGGACCAGAGGACCACCAAAACTTAAAATTTAATCAGGTAACAACTCTAAATACATTACCTTTACCATTGCACCATGATAACTTGTTATTAAAGTTGGCACACAAACACAAGTAATGACAGTTGTGTAAGATTTCACCATATAGGATACTCTTTTTGCATCTTCAATATTTTGCCAGACTCTACGGTGGGAACGCTTTTATCAGTAATTTAACTAAAAATCTAAGAAATGGGATGTTTTGGTTATTTCTAAAGCTGCTTTTGAAATACACACTACAGCTTAAGCAGATCTTCTTGCACATATATGAAGAAACATTGGGTTAAGTACAGGCTATTTTGTTACACACAATTTTGTTTCTAGTATTAAAGACTAACTTTTTGAGTCACTCCCATAAACCTTTGGTGGATCTGAATCGTGTTTTTTGGTGATTTTGGTTATTTCAGGGCTGCTTATGAAATCTGTTACTGATTTTTTGCTCATGTTACTGCAATAAAAGTATGTAACTGATAGGTTTGTTCCAAAATTCTTTTTAAAGATTACCCATCAAGAAATCAATACAGGCAGATTATTTCAGACGACATTCTGGTGGATGTAGGGGATTCCTTGACATACAATGGACAGTGAGCTAAACACTCAGACAGTGAGGCTGCTGGAAAGGTCAGGAACAGAAGAGCCACATTTCAGCCCCATGCTGTGGGTGTCTGTAGACTGAGCACGGCTCCATACCACAGTCAGCCCCAGAATGCAGTGGACCACCAGGCTGCCTGAAGTCGTCTGTGTGCATGCACTTATGCCTGGGCATGCTGACTTAACACTGATCCCACTGAAACGAGTAGTTTTTCTCCTACAAGAGTCTCACCTTCCCAAATGCGAAGGACCTATGTGCAGCAGGTTATTTTTCTTTTCTCTGCTGTCTTTCTGTACAGCATAAATAAATAAATACCTGTATTTTGTAAACCCCCGCTTTTCTGATAAAATGGTTTTCCTTAGCTCTGCAATATTTGCCACTTTCGCATAATGTTAAATGGAAACACTGTCATCTGCAAACAAAATGACAACATACAGATAATAAAATATTGCTCACCACAGCATTGGACAAGAGATATTTGCTATTGCATTTTGCCATTTCACTGTAACTCTGGTGTCAGTTACATAAAAAGGGGAAAGACAGCAAGACAACTAAGCAGCAGCTGAACTTGCATGCTTATCTTCTCTCAGCAGAGCATCTACATGATTATTTTCTGGGGATGTTAAGTGTACTTACACTACTGACACTGTTCACGAGTCCACTAGAGCAGCTATGCCTCACATTTACTGAGGGGTTCTTTTAATTAGTTTCTCTGACATTATTACGCTTAACCCAAATGACTAATCAGACCTGAAAAGCTTTCTCAATACTAGACTGAGAACTGATGGAGGTGTGGATTCAAGCTGTTCTGATTCATACCAATTTAATAGCTCTCTCTTAGCATTTGGTCTTGTTCATGCTCAACATCATTCTTACAGGAATCTTGGCTCATATTCTAGCTTGGGATACTTAATTTAAACTGAAGAAATGGATGGCTTAGTTACAGGCTTTTCCTTAAGCAAGCCTTGAGTGCTCCATGTTGGGAATTCCCTTGAATTCCTTCAAGAAGGAAAGGAATACACATTTTTTGGAAGTCTAGAGCAAGAGGCAGCCAAAGGACCTAGTCTTTCTAGACAATGGATAAAATGGGAACTCAAAAATAGCTAAATAAGCCTCTTTAACCCCATTTTCACTAGGTGCTAAGAAGTGCTATACAGATCTAAAGAACTAGTAAGGCACAGGAAGTCCACAACAACTTATATTAGGCCATTTTCCACCAACTTCCCAAGAGCCCTTCAAATCCCAGCAATTTCTTTAACCTGCATTATCCTGAAGCCATGTAAACTGCCTTAAAGTGCCTGGGTAGTTCTACTTTGGCACATTAGTTTTCTACCTTCCTTTTTTATATCACATCACTTAATCCTCAGGCATAAAGTAGGAAGGACAAGGACTAACTTCAGAGTTTGTATATGCCAAGGGTTAGGCTTTTCTTGTGTACTTCAAGTTTCTTCTTTGTCCTTCATTTTCTAGAATACCAATTACCTACTGTATGTAACCCTGGTGTTGTTTCCCGCCTGTGAAAAAATAAAAAGCAAGCATAGAAATGTTTCAGAACATGTACACTGAATCATAAAGATCTAAGAAAACAGAAATTTACTTAGATATTAGACTGATCGCCTAAAAAAGGGAATCTGATTTTTTCATTTGCCGGAAGACATATAAAGTGGCACAAAACACACTGCAGTCACTGAGATGGTCAAGAGGAAAAAAGCAGCCCACTTCAGGTTGGGCATTCCACATCAAACTATGAAGAAATGTTTCTTTCCCATCTTTTAAAACTATTTTAAATAGAATAAAACTTCATAATGAAATATAAATGGAAAATTGCAATGCTTGTGTCAAAGTGCCAATATGAAACATTTTAATATTTCTATTTATTAATTTTGACAGAAATTGGACAACATCAATAAAATCAATCAGGATATTATGAAGAATAGATCTAACAGGGAAAATCTGTGCAGTTGAAGCCTTAAAAGCACTGAACTAGACCTAGCAATAGAGAAGAAAACAAAGCAGCTCAGAGAGTAAGGAAGGTAGTGATAGCAGGAAGAGATGCAGTAGATACCTATTCTATTGATTCTTGCTGTCATAGAAAACAGATTTCATT
>JANHGB010053118.1:0-27150 GCA_026283785.1 Coracopsis vasa
GGGCATCACCAGCAGAGAGAAAGGTGTCACTGTCCCACTCTGTCCAGTGCTGGTCAGGCCACTCCTGGAATATTGGGTTCAGTTTGGGTCCTGCTGTACAGGAAAGATGTGGATGGGCTGGAGAGGGCCCAGAGAAGGGGCCACAAGGATGATCCAAGGGCTGGGCAGCAGTGAGGAAAAGCTGAGAGAGCTGGGACTGTACAGCTGGAGAAGAGAAGGCTCAGGTCCACAAAGCAGGGCTTTTGGGATGCCTTTTGAGTGTAACTGATTCCCAGTCCCCCACTGACACAGTCTGGATCACTCTTTCTTAGGTGAAGATCCTGCTGAGCACGTGTGATGGCTTCAGGCATGGTAACCCATGTCTCTATACGGTAACCCATGTCTCTATACGGTAACCCATGGCTCCAGGCTTCATCCCTGGTTCTCAAGGCAGGTTTAAGATTTAAAGGTAAGAGTTGCAGCATGGGCAGGTCCTCCATGCTGGGTACCCTTGCTGACACCCCCAGCACCCTAATACCATCCATCCCTCAATGAACAGCACAGAGTGGACAGGAGGATGCTTTAAATACACCTCCCTAAATCACCTTCTCTCTTGCCAAGCACTTCCTGGCAGCAGGGATGCTCCTAACAGGCCTGAAGGAGTCCTGGTTATTTCTATCAAGCTCTTGATTCCCTCTCCCCTTTCTTTCATCCATAAAATGGGAACAAAATGAGCTCCTAGGTTCAGGAGGGACAGTGAGGGGAGCCTTTCCCATCACAGGTATGGTGGGAGCTCATCCACACCACGGCAGAGCCAGATCTTCCTCCAGAAGAGCTTCCCCCTTTCATCCTATCTAGGAGTTAACCCATTTGGTTCTTCAGATGTGGCTTCCTTTCTCTTCATCCTCTCCTATTCCCGAAAACCAGGCCATAGGCAGGACAAGGATGCAAGACAGGGATACAAACCCCAAGGAGGTTTAGGTTGACTTCTGCTCTCATCAAAGTTCAATGCTCCTTTCAAGCTCCCTGTTCTGGCTAAGGTCAGTAATAGAACCAGGTAGTCCTGGCTTTATATTTTCACCTCCATGTCCAGCTTGAATGGGATAAAATTCCAGGTCGGGAAGAGCTGGAAGAGCCACGCCAGGAGTTTCTGGTCTCAGGGTCTCTGCTAGTATTGCCTTTAACGTGAAATGCATTTACAGTTCGTGCTCAGAGCAGAGGCCAAGCAGGGAGTGAGGCTGGAAAAACAGGGGTCATGGTGGAGATTCCTGTTTTTCCTTCACTTAACTCTGAAATCAAAATACATCTCAAGCTTGTTTTGGGATTAACAGGGAAAAATCCATCCTGATGGGAACCATCTGTGGCCGGAAGATGCCGGCTGCTCTCTGCTTCCCACCCAGCATGCAGATGCTGGTATGTGGGGTGTGTTCCTCTCCCAAATATTATTCCTCTCATCCCTATGCTGCTCAAAGGAATCCCAACTATTTCAGGAGGCTTTACTCTCCTCCTGAGCCCAGCATTAAGAAGCAGCAGCAGCTCATTGCACCTATATAACATAATATTTGCTCTCCTCATTACAACACCGCTGCCCAGCACAGCTTGCTGGTGGCTGCTGGTCCCACAGTGTAAATACTGGAAGCCTCTTTGTTATAACCTTTCCACCCCAGACGTTACCTCATGTTCAAAGCAAATATCTCGTGGCCTTTCCAACCTGTCCTGCAAAGCAGGAGGGGAAATCTGTCCCAAGGAATGGGGATGTCCTTGCTCTGCAGCTGCTGGAAATCATGGAATGGTTTGGGTTGGAAAGGACCTTAAGATCATCCAGTTCCAACCCCCTGCCATGGGCAGGGGCACCTCACACTAAACCATGGCACCCAAGGCTCTGTCCAACCTGGCCTTGAACACTGCCAGGGATGGAGCATCCGTGCAGCTCCCCCCGGCGCTTGTGCTCCTGAGGTAATTCCAGGTTTGTGATTTTCTGTTTCCTACCGAAACCTCAGGAAAGGAGGGTGGGTGCGGGTGACCCCATTGTATTGTCCCAATGTGGTGGGCCCATGGCCATGGTGAGGGTCCCTGTGGCCGCCTCAGGGCCAAGGGTGGGAAGGCATGGTCTACATCAGGTGTTTTGAGAGGGAACAAATAATGATTACAGCAGGAATGAAGCAGCCATGTATTCTCTGACCTGTTTCCAGCCTTTGGGAAAAGAGAGGAGTGGGAGGTGGAGCAATATCAACAGGCTGATGGAGGATAAGGGTGAGGCAGGAATACGGGAAGGTTGGGAATCACTATGTCCCCCAGACCCTGCGCTTTCTTCTGTTGAGTGGGTGCTTCATATCTAGCAAGCCTTATGGCCAACACCCGGTCTCAAAAGTCTCAATGTGAGCCTCATCCCTTAGCAAGGAAAGGTCCTTTTTTCCTCTCATTTGATGAAACCTCAGTCAGCCACACTAACAAAAACACCTAATAAAGCTCCAGCTGACCTGAACTGTGAACTACTAGGGTTGGAAAACACTCATGGTCAAACACAGCCTGTTGTGGCTTTTAGCTTCTCTTCTTTTGGGTCTGTTCGAAGCGTTTCTGCTTCTCCTTCAGTTTTCACAGCAGAGACTTGTGCCACAAGCGCTGGTGGTGGATCCCTCTCCCCAGGAAAGATCCCAAGCAGGCAGCTGCAGTCGCTCTAAGCTTTGCTTCATCTTAGACCTAGAGGCCTAGGAAAGGGTCATTGGTGGCTGAGGTTGGGAGTAAGCTCATGTGGCTCATCCACGTAATAACCAGCTCCCCACTCCCTATTGATGAGCATTGTACCAGCGCATCAGTCACACACCAATTCCCTCTCTCACCTTCCTGCCAAGGGAGAAGCGGATGTAACGGAGCACCTTGGGTTTGTGTTTCTGATGTTATTATTTATGCAAGTCAGAGAAACATGCCTTATGACGGAGGGGAGGTTTGGTAAAGGTTTGCATTCCCTAAGGATGTTAAATCCACAGGCTGAGGGCTCCGGACAGATGTGTGTGATTCTGTCTGCAGAGAGCTCATCGGGCTAGTGGAGTGAATCTGTCAAACGTTTCCTTTGCTGCAGCTTTATACAAAGTGTTAGATGTGACGAGGATGATAAGAACGAAGACCATGAACTCAGTTAGGAATTCCATGGGAAGCTGGTGCCAGGCCCAATGCCAGGTTTGATATGCCTTTGTCACTGAAGAGATGCATTGCAGCAGCAAATGAAGTTTTCTAAGCATGAATGCTGCGTGCTTGCATATTTCAAATGGCTATAGTCCAGCTGAGAGGTGACACAGCCATGAATAACAGAGACAAGGTCATCACCTGCCAGGGTGGCAGAAAGCCTCCTAGCCAATGGAAGAGAATAGGACTGTTACTTGCAGAGGGTGCTATGGGAAAACTCAGCATCAGTAGCAAATCCAAGAGCACTCCTAGATTATAAACCAAGCACACCAATTGTGGAAATGCACCATCCTGCCAGGCACAGCGCACTCAAGTGACAAGCTCTTAAAGATGCTTTCCTGCCTCCCATCTGTCTTACCTCTGTTTAGGTTGGAGTTAACCAGCTGCTTTTCTTCCACTGCCATGTTGGCAGTAGCAGCGTGTTTATGTACACAGAAACCTAGGTTTACCTGTATTTCCCCTGCCTATTTCTGGTAATTCAGTGTGTTCCATGTCACCTACCGGCTCTGTGTAGGCACAGGGAAGCACCATGAAGAATACAGATCAGGAGCCCATAGGAGAGGAGCGTAGTGCTGGAGATAACACCTTTTTCACAAGTCATGGAGTGTATCCCAATAGGAATGACTCAAAACACTTTTACTGCATTACCCTGGACTTCTGCCACCTATCAAGCAAGACAGCAATATCTCACAGTTAATGCTGAAGTCAAGGAGGATGAGGATGGATGTCTGCTCTCTCTGCACTGACAGGAGGGCATCATCCATCAATGCCACTCAAACAGCTCCAGTTCCACTGCCTGCCTTAAATCCAGACTGTGCCAGATCTAAAAGATTCCCTTCTAGCAGGTTTAGCCCAAGTTATCCTTTGCTTAGCAGATGTGGGATCTTTCCTGGGAATTGCAGACCCTCTTGGATGTTAGTTAGGAAGAGCTCATGTTGCAGGGTAGATTATCTCAAGGCTGGGGGAGAGTTAATTCCCAAACTGTTGGTAGTTCTTGGTTGGTGTCCCCTGGGTTCCCCCTTTCAAGACTTCAGCCTTCTGGGTTGGGCTCTGGAGCAATCCTGGACAGATGGCAGCGTGAGGAAGCCAGGCACTGTCGCTGGGTTAAATCCAGGACAAACAGATACTAAACCAGAGTGAGTTCTGAGGTGCAGCCAGTGCAGCCAGAAGCCCTGTCCTGTCAGCACATTGGTAAATACTGCTCTGATGAGCTGGGCGAGAGCACTTTCTAGGAGCTTTAAATGAAGTTAAATGTGGCCAGATGTAAAAGAATGCTCTTGCTTTTCATAGGAGGGAATGGGAAGCATTAACAGAAGATGGAACTGGTTGGACTTGTGTTGTAGGCACACAGCTAAAAAATAAGGAACTTCAGTACGAATCTAGTTAAAAATTGGAGCATGTGTTACTATGGGAAAAGCCTGAACAGATACAAGGGCCTCCTTGTATCTGGGAACAACACTAACAAAGAGAACTGATAGCCAGGGAGGAGGCTTTGGCCTTGTGTAGGTGGATTAAGAAACAGGACTAAGGAATTTCTTATCAGAAAGGAGTATCCTTGAAGCCTGATACATCCTGAAAACACATGGGCATCATCAATATATGACTTTGATATGTCAATAAGACATGATGAGGGTGTCATTTCAATGAACTGTCCTCATTACACCCTCATTATAACACTAAAAATCATGCCTATAGGTCAAAAGACCCCCACCCAACTTAAAAGACCCTTCCCCTGAACATGTGTAGTGAGAAATGAATGAGCCAATCTTACCTAAATTAACTGACCAATTGGTAAATGGTGAGAGGATTATGGGGAGTTACCAACCTCAACTGAATTGTATAAGTATGGGAATTCTGTATGGGGTGATGTGCTAGCTTTGTGGGATACCACCTAACCCCCCTTTGTTTCCTCAGACTTGGAATAAGCAAAAACCTTGGCTCTGTGTGTGGGAATTGGCTATTGCGCACCGGGTGATGGATCCTGTTTTTAGGACATCATTTGGATCCCACAAAGAAGCTGAATTGAGTTGCACTTATGAAGAAGTGACTGGTCCCTCCTGCTAATTAAGTTGTAGGAAAGGGCTATGGGTGAAGAATGCATCCATTCATCGATATGATTTCTCCTTTGATGAATGAGAGCCACTATGATACTCACAGTAGATGTACGTACTGATACTGGTGATGGCAGCACGCAGTGATGGTCCCGGTAACTGCTGGCTGCCCCATCCTCAGGCCACTACTGCAGGGTGAAGGTGAGGAATGCTGGCTTGCACCACATCACACACACCAGTGGGACCCACTTGTCCATTGTGCTGTGCCTGACTTGGGGCACACTCAGCCAAACCCTGGCTGTGCTCAGTGCTGCGGAGGCTGGGTGAGCCCAGAGCATCGTGCCTCTGTGCAGATCAGTGTGTGCTGAAGTGCCTTGGGAAGGGAATTACAGACAAGAGAAAGTCTATCAGCTGCCTCTATTTAGCTCCCTATGATTATTTATGTCTATGTGTGAGATCTCTTTTGATTCCTTGGTTTCTCCTGAATGTTAGTATGGAGGAGGTCCATGGTGGTGGTTACTATGGTTTGGTAGGGACTGAGGGAAAACAAACATGAATAGCCTCAATATGCAACAACTTTTCCCTTCCTGCCTTGTGGGTTTATGTCCAAGCCTCGAAGTCTTTCTATTCCAGTAGTTTTTCTGTAGCTACGTGTTAATTACGTGTTTATATCCTTCGAAATATGGATTTACATTTACCTGTGTTTCAAGATGATTAGTGCGTACCAAGCAACTGATTACACTTGCAGCCAATCATGTGCCATTAACGGTGAAGAACGGCAGGCATCATTGTTTCAAATCTCATTGGGTTTGGCAAGGGTACAATGGTAAAAAAGAACAGCTAAATCAGTGGCTTCAATATACAGGCTTTTGCATCCTCAGGCATCTTTAGCAGCACAGTTTTGGTTAATATCTGTATATTGACTAAAAGCAATGAGGAATTGCTCCATTTTTACCCTTAGAGGAAGGCAGTCAAGCTTGATGATCCTCATATTTGACCCACAACCTGAAGAATTATGTGCAAAGTTCTGTGAGCTATTTAGTTGACTGAATTACAACACGATGTTTATTGTTATACAAACGTGTTACTGATTTAACAAACACAAATGCAAGCAAAGTATTGTTTGTCCCCACTACAAACAGGACAGAGTTCATGATAAGTATACCTGTAATAAAGGTAAACTGATATTAGCAGGCAGATGAGAGGGTCAAATGTTTAATCTCAGACTAAGTTCTTGCTTAAACCAGGCAGTTTTCTGTCAAACAAAATGAGGCATGAATTTTTGTTGCTTTTAATGAATTGGTTAAATTTGGGGGAAAAGGTAAAAAAGTGCCAAAAAACCTGTTTCTTTTCAACATTTCTAAACGGTCCAACATTATCTTGAAGGAAATACTTTGATTCTGCACTGAAAATATTGTCAGATTTTCAAGATTACTTCCATTTTCTTTAAAAAATAAAAAAAAAAGATAAAATATAAATTAAATTATGTTGGTTTTACGATACAGAAATAGCATCATTATTTCCCTTTTAGTGAAAATCTTCTTCTTTAGGTCATTACAGTTCTATCTTTTTTGATTTGGCTTTGATTTGATTTGGCTGCTTACAGCCACCTGAACAAACCTCATAGGAAGAAATGTGAATTTCAAGATTCCCAATTCCCAGAAACAGCTCAAATGTCCTGATTGATGGAGTTAAGTAGGAGAGTCCATGGGATGCTGTGGACTTCACTTCCTTTGGGGTCAGGAATGGAGTTTAATCTTGCTGCTGTGAGAGTCAATAGATAATGTGGGCAGGATCGAGCCCATTGTAACTAATCCCACAAATGAGAAGTTCTGCCTATCCAGGTGCTTTCTTACTGCTAATGAATCTACGGTATAAGAAAATTACCTTGACCCTGTAGTACGTGCACTTCTTTGCTGTCAGCATCATTAAGGTCCTTGCAGTCCTGCTCAGTGCTGTAGCTATCCCGCTCCACCACCGAAGGACTTTTTGTTTTGGCAATCTTGGCTCTAACAAGGAAGCAAAGGTGGTTGTGAGTGAAGACGAGGATGGGGGTAGGGAGGATTCTAATCAGCAAGTGATCCGAGCATAAGGAAAGGTTACCTGTTTGTTTGTCAACAGGAGGGAGTAAATAAGAGTTAAAAAAATCCCAGACACCAGTCAAAGGCAATCAAATATGTATTTAATTAAAGCAAACATAAAAATTAAAGTTACATGTTGAATCAATAAACAGCACTTTTTTCTACATGCATTTTGAACAAGACAGATCAGAATCTTGCATGATGAAGACATAATGTGTCATAATAATTAGGAACACAGACAAAAGAACAGCTAATCAACATGCAAATTTATGCAGTTCTGGCGATTCAGATGAGGCAGATTTCTACCTCTTTTTTTGCTTGATTCATCTTCATTGCTAATCATCTGAAGGCTGCCAAATGTTCACTGACACTAATGTATTATAGGTCAAGAGAGGCAGGTCTTCACCTATTACCCCCACAAACAATATGCTTTCCTTCCCTGTTTCCTCTTCAGGATTTTCAGCAATTACTGCCAGATGCAATCAGACTCCTTGAATAGGAGCAACTGGGGCTTGTTTGTGGCTTGGATTCATTAGAATCAGGAGGATGAAGAAAGGAATAAATTACTTAATTGCACAAAAAAGTTGCAGCCAAAGTGATGGTGAGAGAAGCTGATTGTGTAGTTGCGTATTAGGCCACTCTTGGAATGGAGGATCTTAGAATAGCTGGTAGTTTGGCCTTCCTGATTCAGACAGATTTGGGTGTCCTCCAAAACAGATGGCTCCACACACCATCTATTCTTCTCTTTGTCAGGTTTTACCATTTATTTGATCTTGTTCATCTATGATGCTGGTTGTATTAGATGTAACACAAATATGCATTCAGATCATATCCAGTTAGTCTTGCATCCCAACTTTTATTCTTTTAGCCTTGTTTGATGAGATGATCAAGTTGAACAAAGCTCTTGTTGTCCTATTCCCGCACAACATCCATACATAAAGCACCAAAACCCGTGACTAAAGCCTTGCACAGACAAATAACTCTCCTGTATCACAGGTTTTAAAGGTTTATTTCTCCCTGTTTTAGCAAGCAGCCCCCAGCTCCGACAAATGATAACCAGGCACAACAAATAGTTAATCTTTGTTTGAGCCCATAGAAACAAACATTTGCATATGCCCAAGCAAAACTGCCCCCCTCCCATCCTTATGCTGAGACCCCTGTTCAGATATTCTCTTCAGGTTCCAGGCCATGTGTTATGCTTGTGGGTGGTCTTAAGATCTTAAAGAAAAGCTTTGCTCTGTGAAGTCATGCAGCACTGTATGTAATTAAGAGGATTTTTTGTCATTTTTATGTATTTTTTTTTTGGCAGAATCCCTCTATATTTGCTAATTTCATTGCTGTGGGGAATAATCAACGCCTTGTGGAAGAGCTGCCCTTCAGGTAATGGTTAACATTAACTTTTCCAAACAGAGGTATGTGGTTAGGGGTTTGCTGAGTGTTCTGCTGATCCCATTGCTGCTCCGCAGTACTGCTCATTCCTGGGGGCTGGAACAGGGTCACACACACTTTCTGATCCCTGGGTCTGAAGTGCATGTTGCTGTGTGTGTATTTGTGGGAAAGCCTTGGCAGCTGGTGGAGTTGGGGTATTCCTTCTTTGTTTGATTATTGTGGGGATCTGTGGTCAGAGAGGGGCAGGTCTTTACGCAACACGATGTAGTCCTGGATTACAATGACCTTTTAGGATCTGTTCCTTTCTCTTTCGCCTTATCCAGCCTGATGGATGCTCAATAATGCTGCTTAACCCTGCGGTCATGTTTGGGTCTTGAGTGCAAAATGCAGGATTTTTGGATACAAACTGGAGTTAACTCTGTTTTCAGAGTAAGATGAAGCACACATGGGTATGGCAGCGCAGTTGCAAGGCTGCAGGGAGAGCTCAAGCTCACAGTTTTCAAGGAGACATGCTGGAGACCCACGTCTTGCTGAGGCTGGTGTCCTACAACTGTTTGCTGCCCTTGGGGACAGCCATTCAAGCAGCCTCAGATGCCTCCTGTGGTATTTTTAGAGGCCATGTGTTGATACAGGTCCATGAAGATCGTGTGCCCTTCAGGTGGCAACTTTGCTTTAGAGACTGAAGCTGATGGAAATTTTGGGTCAGAATCTCTTCTGCATGGCCTTTGGTGGCCGTCACATCCCCTTTGTCCTCCCATCAGCCCCTCCATGATGCTCATGTGGCTTTGGTCCCAAGGTTTCTCTGCTCCTCTCCCTGGATTGGAAGGGAAGGAACATTGTGCCCCTCGGAAACAGCAGGGCTCATCCAATGGCTCTCCTTGCCCTGTGGGGAAAATCCTGTACCAGGAGCAAGTGTGATTTTAATTTGGGGTGTTCCATAGGACACCAGTGAATGCATTTTATTGCAAGTCTTGGGGACTTAGTTTTACTACAATAGGGGGAGATTTTTGAAGGCACAAATGTATTTAAGTGCTTGCCTCTCTTTTCAACGTCAACAGGAGCTATGCATCTAAATGGCCTTTGTGTTTGAGGGAAGTATTCAGCCTGAAATAGGGAGAGCCCATGAATCTGTTGCATGATGAAGCCAGGGGATGAGGCTACACTGAACTGCTTTTATTTCTGTTGGCTTTTTCGTTTTAAAATTGCCCTCACATCCTTCATTTTCTATAGGCTGGGTATTGGTTTGCTACAGAGCGTTGTGGTACCACATCTCCTCAGTCAAAATCCTCCTGGATGGCTTTGTGATAAGAAGACCGAGAAAATCCCACACAAGGAACTTCTCTTTGTTCAGATGATACCTGGCTGCTTTTCTGTCTATAGTTATAGAGATTCAAGAGCTGATGGTGTCTTACAAAGGCTCCCTCTATCTGAGGGTCCTCTCAGAAAGGAGGTGGGGGAGCTTTGCTTTGACAGGCTTTAAAGTCTGTGTAACCTCTTGCAGAATGGCCTTTGCTTTCACAGCTTCTCATGTTGCGCCATGTCCTGATTTCTACACTTGTATTTGTCACTGAAACGTGGCCTGACCAGCTTGGGTGAGCAGTGCTCAGTCTGAGGGCTGCTTGCTTTGGGTATTTATAATGCTTTACTCTGTTGGGAAACTATCCCAAGGCACAGAATAATATTAACAGCATCCGAATGAATGACTAAAGGGCTATGAATAGAAACCTGAGGGAAGGTGAAGGATGCAGATGAATACTCTTGTCTGCCTGAAGTACAGGAGCACTGGTAAAACTTTGGGCAAATAAAAGGCCATTTGTGCAAATATTGGTGAAAAGGCTATGGACATGGAGCAAAATGTCCTCTGAGATGTTCATGTTTGTAAATGATGCTTTAATTAGGTCTAAGCACCTACTGGGCACCTGTGGCCATAAGCATCTGCATTTGCTATTAGCAGTGCTCTTAAAATGCTGGTGTTTCCTATTAGAGCAAGGGGCAGGCTTGGAAAATGTGTTTTTATCTGTGTGGAACTGGCATGTCTATGGGCAGACCACCATATTTCATGTGTGTGCAGAGTGGAGGTTCAAAAGGTTGCTGTCCTTTTGTGTCAGGGGTGGCATACGTCACCTTGCTGGTCTCTGAAGGCTCTTGAGGAACTTCTGCCGATGGGTGAACTCATTTGTTCTGCCAGTCTATTGCCTCCTTTGTTTTGACATATTTTCACTCTCCTCTTAATGTTTCCTGTTTTCATGAATCTCCCCCTTCTGCTGCATTTTCCTGTGTGTGTTTTTTGTCTCCCAGATGTTGTATGGCTGGCTATTTCAGTCACTCTTTGCGTACTATAAAACTGAAGAGAAAAAACACAAGTGGAAAAACCCCGCATTGGAATGGCAGTGTATTTTCCATGCACGTCACACGTTGGCTGAACCATGGTCTACTGATACGTTAAACATCTATCTAAAATATTGCCATACAAAGTGCTTAATTATTGTATCTAGTATATGAGTTGGCATCTGCTATTTCAAAAAGCAAGATGCTCTTTTAAAATAGCAGTGATTTGCTAGCAGTGATGGATTTGACATTTGTTCAGTGCTTGAACCTGTTTAAGCACAGATTTGTTTAATATAGGTAGTTTAGGATTATGGACTTCTATGGGAAAATATGATGTACTTATTAAATGGCCAAAATATACAGATGTATAGGGCAGGATATTTGAAGATGCACACAGCAGCTCTTATTCTGACTTCCTAATATTCAGTGCTTCTGAAAGCCAGGCTGTTTATGTAGGTGCCTAACTGCACGTTTCTACACTTGAAAATGTCAGCCTGCCTTGTAAAGCTCAGCCATGCCAACTCTTTGCTTACCAAAGTAATTATATCTATATTCAAGCAGAGTTACCAGGGTTAGTTTTCCTGTATGGCATAGTTTATATGTACTAGTACACAGTGATTGCTGTGGGGGCTGAAATGGGATGATCTCCTTAGTTTTACATCTCTGTAATGCCTGTCTTTGACAGCTGGTTGCTGCAAACTTTGCAGTGGTAAATGCAGATAAACCTGGGTCCTAAGCACCAGAGGTTTTGCCCATTTACCTCTGAGATTTAGCTGCCATGTATATGTGTTGAGAAATCTCACACTGGAAATGAACAACTAATGTACAGACCAGATTATTTGGAACAGACAGAAACCATCTTTATCATACTTCTGTCAGCCTTCACCTCAGTTCTGCAAGAGAACATTTTCTATGTAAATGCCCTTGAAGCATGTTTCTTCCCCCACTTCACTTGCTTTATGAATGGGTGTCACGAGGTGAAGCAGTTGTAGGGTTTACAAGTACACTTGGCAGGATTTTCTCCAAGTCCCAACTGTTGGGGTAACCATTTAACCAGTACACAAATCCTTGGGAAATGTTTGTGGTGCATACCCCACTGTATCAAAAATATCAGGGTGTAAAAATCATACTGCCTTTGGGCAAGCTGATCCCATACAAATAAATGGTGAGTTCAGTGCTGCTGTCATGGATTAGGCTTGCTATGTGCATCCGATCAATAGGATTCATTGAGTTGGTCCAGTGTAGTTTGACCTATGAAACCAGCAGAATCAGACTCTTCCTTGGCATCTGGTCTGGCTGTGGAATGGTAAATCTTGTCCTTACTTTTTGGTTGACTCAGATTTAGTTCTGTTATATGAGAGCTCTGATGAGTTTTCTTTAGCTCTGCTACTTTTCAGTGCATCTCCTTTTGTTTAGAGAAGCTGCCTCTGGCCTAACCTCTCTATCTGTAGTCCTCCCTGGCAGGTGAAGATGGACATAATGACCTGCAAGACAAGATCCCAGAATTTCTTCTTGCTCCCTTTCTTCTCACGTTACTACCTGAACATCCTAGAGGATGCTGAGGATCAGAGGAATTCAGTCTATAAATGCAATTAAATTCTTCAGAGCAGAAAAATTCCCTTCACACATGTTGCTGACTGATGGTGGCATTCAGCCCTTTGCCCATGGATCTAGGAGCTGCATGCTAGACAAGAGCTCCCAGGTTGTGATACACTGGTAACCCGTGACATGCAAGCCACTTCAAAGGGGCAGCTAGTGTGCCAAGAGCAGAGGTGGAACCCTTGGCAGGAGTTTGGACCCTTGATGGCAGCAAAGTCTTCTTCTCTTTAAATGTACAACGTATTTTCTCTGCCCTCTTAAAAGACAATGGTACCTGGGATTTCTTTCAGATCCAGATGGAAAGCTTTTGTTAAAGGGAGTGGTAATGAGGCTTAGTAAGATTTGTTTTTTGTTAAGAAAAGATCATCTGGTGCTTGCTTTTGGAGCTGGTTGCTCGTGAAGGTTTCTAATTCAGGGTCTTAATTTTTGTAAAGCGTGAATTACAAGAAGTCAGAAGAATGATGCGAAGAGCATTTAATAATGCACATTCACAAAGAAGTGGTGTAACTACATTAATTAGGCAAGTCTTGCGTAAAGATGCAATGTAATTATATATTTGAGACAGTTAATTAGGGAGCTACTTGGAAATTTCAGTGAATATTAAGGTAATTATACATAAATACTATAACCATTAAGACTGCACCCATAATGAAAGCAATAACTAATTACATAAATAACAGCATACTTATGTTTTTACATTACCAATACCTAACAATACTTCCTCTCTTTCCCTGCTGCCTTTGCAATGCAAATGACAAAACTTCCATTTTTAATTCAGATATCCTTGCAAATTGTTGGGGAAACAATGAACTTTCCTCTTGTTCTCCTTCTCTAGAGGAGACTGGACAACTGGAGTTATGCACACCTAGAAGGAAGGCAGTTAAGCATATTGCAGATGTCTGCAAGGTACATGTGGAACTTTTAGTGGCTGCCCTTGGATTTCATACAAGCCAGGTCTAAGAAACTTAACAAAGAAATTGTATAAGTGTATAGATACTGATTTACACTGTTCAGGCAGCTTTGATTGAATTGGTACTGAATGTTAGATGAATGGCTCTTATAGAAACAGGGGTCTGCATTTCATAGTGTTGGGCCTATGGCAAATACCTGGTTTTTGATAAAACATTTCTTACCATTTGTTTCTGTCAGGGTTTGGGGTATTTGTCTGCTAGCACCTTCATGTTCACCTGAATCTAACAGCTTCCAATGACAAAGTATGGCAACTCCTAGTGTTGCTCTCATTTTCTCATGCTGCATCATCAGGACTGAAACTCAGGCTCTCTAAACCCATAAGAACTACTAAGCTAAGAGCTTTCTGTGAGGAGCAGCCCTACTGACTCAGCTGAAATAGAGAATTGTTGCTTGCAAATATAGTTACTGAGTTGATGATAGTTTCTAGCAATTCTCATCTAAGGATCTGAGAGTGTCTCAAAAGCTCTAATAGACAAGGTCTCAAAATGAATCTGTGATTCTGCGAACTGTGATGATGGAGATTTACAGGTGGGAAATGAGGCACACAGAGCTCAAGTGACTTGTCCAATGTCATCAAGAACATCCCGAGTACCACTGTAAGTCTTTCTGCTCTGTTTTAGTCACAAAATCATCCTCTCTCCTGCCAGAGGGACATGGCACAATGTTTGGGGGTCTAGCGATGGTGCTATTTCTCTCTTTGTTAATCTTCTCTGAATAATTAAATTGACCTGGTGAGACAGTGAAGTTCACAAAGGAGTGATATTTGCAGCCTGTTGTCCATATTATTGTGTTTCCATCAGACATCACCACTAGCTCTCTGAAAGCACCCACAGCAGCATGGGCCCTGTGCACCTTTGTAATACTGAAGTCCCTGTCCTGCAGAACAAGGTCATAACTGTGTCTCAGCTGGTGCCTGGGAGTTCTGCACACTTGCATGTCCTGCATGCTAAAGAAACAATGAGAACACTTCTTTCCCTGCTAAGTCCCATTTCCATTAAGATATCTACACTAAGGTGTAAATGCTGAGGCAAAGGTAAGGATGAATTAGGGCAACACAGTGAATTTTGCTAGACTCTCATTGCAGACACCAAGGTGAGTAGCTCTGCGCAATGGAACCATATTTTCTTAGCTCAACAACAGTGACCAACGATGATTCCTGCCATAAACTTCAGAACATGTAAAAGGCTGGTGGGACCTTTCAAATTATTATGATTCTAGGTAGATTGTGTCATAACTTTGAGCTGGTTAATCCTTTGAATCTCTATAAATGATTGTTCTGTACGGGCTTACACTGTGGCTCACGTTCCAAGGCAGATCAGGTCTTAGAACTTTTCTTGTAGTGAAATTATTTCATTACCTTTTTAAGCTCTTCGTTTCTAGCAGAGTGAGACTGGGGGGAGCTGACCTTTGTTGTCATTGTAATACATGGGCACTGAACTTTGCATAGATCTGTTGGAAGAAGGTTCAATTAGGAAATACTGTAGCAGTAGATAGGCTACCAAAGACAAACTGTGTCACATTGCAGTGGTATCTTTCTCTGAGTTTGTGACCAAGAGGAATACAATTCCTCTAATTCATCAAGATTTCTGTAAAGTGTTTATTGCAGTGGTTTAAAATGTGAAAGGAAAGCATTTGGGCTGGAGAACGTAGGGCACAATAAATGTAAAGAAATGGCTATAGGAGGATTGCTGAGAACTGAGCTGAAAGGACTGTCAAGGGAAAAGAACAGTAACGAGCAGAGTATATTAATGATCAGTCTTGTGACCCATCTGAACAGTTTTATTTGTGGCCACAGCAGAAAACGTGTGCAAATGCAAAGCCTGTAAGAGGCAGAAAGCTGAGAGGCCTTGACAATTGAGAGAAGGACTGACCCTGACAAGAGGAGAAATGGAAAATGGATAAAATTAAGTACTAATAAACCACAAGGTCATGCAGATGTTTTTTCGCCCCGAGCAGGAGGCTCATCAGCTGCAAGAAACACAGAAGTGTTTTGCTGAGCCTCACAATGACTGACAACTGCTGGAGCTCAGCGACAGCAGGGAAGGGAAGCATTCCCTGAGATGTTCCCCTGGATGTTGCATCAGGGGAAGCATAACCAGGAAACATGTGGGATTCCTGAGTACTTTTGTACAAGGCACTGGGGAGATCCAGAAAAAGACAAAGTCCAGAAAAAGGGATATTACATTGAGATAGGAAATGGGGAATACAAGACTGTGTCTTAAGTTTAGCAAAATTAAAACTGAGTAGGGTTATGTTGTTCTCTATAAATATATCATCAGGGTAAGTGGGGAGAGAGAACTGATTAAATTAGGGGTGAACTGAATGCGTTACGAGCAATTAATGCGAGCCAACTGAACAAATGTTCTTTGGATAAGGGCTGAAGATTTTTAATAACATGAACTTTTGGAGCAGCTTTCCAATAGGAGTCACAGGGGCAAGAAAACTGCCTGGTTTCAAGAAAAAACTTGAGGAATTTATCAATAAGATTGTGATGTTCTGATATCAATGAGATATGATGTGTCAAACGTAGCAGGGGATGACCTGGGAGGACTCTTCCAGCCCTATTTCCTATGTAAAACTATTCAGTAGAGCCCCTGGTCTCCGGAGTATTTTCCTGTAAGAATACTTCAATAGCAAGCTAGGGAAAATGGCCTTTCCTTTGGATTCTTTCTTTGCCCTTATCTATGCAGGAGACATAGATCCGATCAAAGTGCCAATGAATCTTGTGGTAGGTTGGATGCAGATTTCTATTATCTGTATGACAATACCTCTCAGAGATCCTGCTCATTACTGGGGCCCAGCTATTTCTCATGACCTGACTTTTATGATCCCGGTTCATCTCTTAGCTAAACCCATCTGAAGCTGTTTCCTTGATAGCCCCTTTAATATTTTGCAGGTTTCTTGCAGTTCTTGTATTCATGTAATCTTCTGAGGTCCTTCAAAGCAAGCCAAACAATCTTCTGCCTTTCAGGGTGCCATCGGCTAGCCAAACCCATGAGTAGATCCCTAATTCTCCAAGACAAGATCAATAGCAAATCGCCCTCCACTATCCTGAAAAGATCTGACAACTCAGTCTGGTTGTAGCAACTGAAAGGACTGTTAATAATGGGTGATGACTGACAAAATACATAGGTGTGAAAGGAGATTTACCAGGAGCACGGTGCTCATGCGTGCTGCTCATTGATTGACAGCCCCACCAGGTTAGAGGTTACCCATGGAATACAGCCTTGATGGCCTAGGATGAAATGTTCCTTCTGACCCTTCTGTAAGCTAGTGATATAAAGCACTGGCTAACATATCATTAACTTGCAACACCACGATGATGGGATTAAGACCCAGAGGGCTTTATCTCTACCTTATTAATGGCAATTAAAAGCTGCGTGACAGTTTTAAAACTTGTTGATGTAAGGAGAGTTGGTACCTGTCTTCTAGCAGCACAGTAAATAATTGTCTGGTAGCTTTGCTTTTCGTAATCTGCCCATGCAGCTGTATATTGTCATTATTTTGCTGCAAATACAGCTGTCTGATTTATCAACAGAGGAGCAGGTAAGGCTCTATGTAAATAATAATGAAGGACACTTCCAGGTTGGAGTTTTTCCCATTCAGACTGCTGAGCGTGAAAGAAGCAGAGGATTTTCAAAACTATATCTGTTAGAGCTGGTTTTCAACACCTAATTCCCCCCAGAAGTTTTAAGTCCAATTTTAGTGACTGCAGATTTCTCCTGGCTAATTCAGAGGGAAGGTGTTAAAAACTCTCCCTAACCCTCTTTAGATGGAAGTGGGTGTTTGTCCCTTGTTGGGTGTTAGCCATTGGTGGAGCTATACTGGTTTCATGGCAAGAAGTTTCATGCCTCTTGTGCTTCCACATATACAAGGGAATGTGACTACTGACAGAGCAATGCTGAGTGCTATGAGCTAGAACCAGCTCTTTACATCCTGCTTCTGTTAAAATCTCAGTCTACCTTAGAAAGAAATGATCAAACCTTAATATGTGCTCTCTCTGGGAAGGTCCCTCTCTCTCAGACATTTAGTGGCTGTTCTTGTGATCTACATAACCTGATTATTTAACTACTCTGGTTGTGGCATCTCATTTTTGGAATTGCCTTCCTCACTCCTGTTTTTCTCTCTGAACGTGCTTTGGGTGCTGTTTCATGAGAAATGGCTGTCATGGGATTGGGGGACCTCATATCCTGTGAATCCTTCTTGTTCCCTTGGGAAGCACAGGTTTTGTGCTCCCAAAAGCTGATCTCAACTCTGCAGAGTGACAGAGGAGCAAAAGTCATCCATGCAGCCCCCAGAGAGACTTGTCCCCACTTGTTCCTCAGTGAGCAGGGACAGAGGAGCTAAGCCTTCCTTGTTCTGTATTAGGATTTGCTGGGTCTTTGCCTCAGTGTTATAGAGGCTGGAGAACCTTTATGTATTTGGTATTGCTCTGTTGCTTTCTGACTTTGCTTTTGCCTCTGCTGTTCTTTCAGAGGTGTTGGTGGCTGTGGCAGCCTTCAATAGCCTGTGCCTGGCTGTGCCAAGCCAGCTTCGGACTCCCACTGGGTGCTTTCTCCCCCCAGCTGCCCAGAAGCTGTGGGACTGGGAGATGGTGCCTGTCATTGTAGCCTCTTGCCACTCCAAGGCAGAGATTGCCTTACGTTTGTAGTTTATAGAGCCCCAAGCACAATGTCAGCATTACACATTAATTAATAATAGTGGCTTATATTGCTAATCACTTAATTATAAATTATGTGTGTTGGTTATGCCTGCCATCACATATTACTTTGTAGTTACATAGACATACACATAGTGTATCGGGGCTTTTGTAAATCAGCTTGTAGTTGTTCAGTGATACAAAGGCTATGCCAGCACATAAATCCGATGTAAACGGCTAATCATTTTTAACTGAAGACAAAGCAATCTGAGTTTTAAATCCATAATGCAAGAGAATTACAGTGCATGGGCCTGAAATTTAGGAAGAGAACTTGCTTTGCAGACGTTTCAATTGTAAGCAAAATTGTGACGTTATGCACATTACATGGTATTTTACTGAAATCGCACTCAGTGTCAGATTTGCATAAATGAATGTATTGTATTTTTTATAACTGTGAAAGCTTTAATTACCTAAACTCTAATTAGGCTTGCATTTTTCAGAAAACACAAGATATTAGCTTATTTTGTAGTTGGCTCAACTTTCATGTTTTCACACATTTGTAACTCATATGCAACAATATACTCTAAAACCACAGGGAAAACACAGAGATGAAGGCATCCCTGGAATTCTGAAGCTGATTGGTTGTTTCTCCTCTTGGTGGATTTAAGCCTCAATTGCAAAGAGCAATTTTTCTTGGAAAGAGATTTCCTACATTTCCTAGGGTCAAAATCACTCCTGATGTAAATTTGCCACGGCCAAATTCGGTATCACCTAAATGAGTATGTTTTAATAACATCTAGGCATAAAGGTGGTGTGTAAAAGGGAGTTATAGATGAGATTGTCTTCTAGTGGAACTCTTGCAGAGTTCCACAAATACTTTTTGTATACGGGGTAACAGTGCTCTTTGGGTGCTTGACCTGCTGTGATTGCAATGAAGATTAAGGCACAAACCACAGACTCTCACAACAGGGCTCTCGCTTGGCACCTAATCGCTGTGCCAAATCACTGCGGTGCTCTTCATAAAGTGGGAAAAAATAAAC
Source organism: Coracopsis vasa (assembly GCA_026283785.1). NCBI lineage: Eukaryota > Metazoa > Chordata > Aves > Psittaciformes > Psittacidae > Coracopsis > Coracopsis vasa. The sequence goes on from JANHGB010053118.1 coordinate 19,262, forward strand.
TGTATAAATAAAACTATCATTAATCATTACCCCATTTTTTGCCTAACCTATGAAGGAAGAAGTGCTAATGCATCTGGTGCTAATTCTGCTGAATTCCCTCATTTGCTTCCATATCAACAGGCCTGTTTGTGCCTCTGTTGAGCTGTCTCGGTTTTGCCCTTTCCTCTAACACAAAGCTGTGACAATTATCTGTGGTTTTGTCACCGTGTAGCTAGGTTGCTGTAACATGCTCAAACAAGAGCTGCTTAGAAAAGGCAATTCAGAAACCTGTGCTGGAGCAGAGCATCCTGCCCAGTGTTCACTGAGGGCACGCTGCTGAGAGCATGCTGCACCTGAGTTCTGCGCTTGCTGTTAATGCAGCTCTACATGCTGTTGGCATGCTAGTTGCGGTGTGTAGCCTTCCAGATGCTCAGGAGTTTGGAGGTGAGAATATCTTGTCTCTTGAAGGTCTGTGGGTAAATCTTCCAGCTTTATTCTAGGTGTTGTTTGCAGGGTTTCTGTTAGGTACAGCCAAACAGCACCACAGCCCTAGCATTGCCTGAACTGAAAAGAGAGACTGATAATATTTCACCTATTCTTATTAACGAGGGTTTCAACTGCATTTTGTCAGTAGGAAAGAAAAAAGGCAGAGCATCATACATATTTCCATATTTTCCATATCTTCTCCCTTTACTGCTTTTAACCCTTGCATTTAACCTTTCATTTAATTCATCATCGTGCTCTGGAAGGCATACTCCTCAGTGCAGGACTGGTGGGAAGACATTGCAGTTTGAGGTATGTTACTGTATTTGTGCTAAGTAACAGCAACCAGAGTGATGGACAGCACATTATTAAAAGTGCCTTTCTGATTTTCTCACACATCATAATATTGTCCTAAAAATGTTATTTTGAACTCATGCATATGCCTGAAACTGCAAGATAACACTCAAAATCCTATACCAGGGTGGACCTGTGAGTGGATTCAGTGATTGTGTCAGCCCTGCTAAGAGCAAACAGTCTTTAGAGGGGCTCTAAATCCAGAAGCCTCTGTGTCATGCTCCCAGTCACCTACATCATAGCTCTGGATGTTCTGCAGGCTCTGTGTGTGTGTCTGAAGCTCCTGACCTGTTCCTGTTTGGAAACACATGTCCATGCTTGAGCTCTGGGAAGTCTGGCCTTCAGATGGTGTAGATACAGCTATTGGGAGGGATGATCCTGGATGGCACGGGGTACATAGGTAGATCCATCTCCTTTTGCCTCAAGAAGGATATGCTCTTCTGAGCTCCTCCTAAAGGACTGTGAATGTAGACTCGGATCCACAAGAGGTGCTGTACCTGATTGCTATGGACCTGGACAGGACAAGGAACAAAACTTCATCAAACTCAAATGAGGGTTGGTAAGCAGCTGTCTATCTTTGAGGTTCTTAGTCCCTCAGAAAATGAGTCTTTTTTTGGGATATCCTCTGGGATTAAGGTACTAAACAGCAGGGATGAAGGTTGGAGAAGGGAATCAGGCCTTATGCTATGTTATTTGATGTTGATACTGCATATGTTGCTGTTCTCAGACATTTTCAGACAGGCCTAAGGGAATGGGAAGACCTTTTACTGCAGGATACATTAAGTGTATATTTTGAAGAATTAGAAGTAATATTGACATTTTGTGCTTAAGTGGGATCTTTATTTTCTTAAATCCAGAAATGAACACCAAATGACACCATCAGCTTGAAATCTGGTCAGCATAAACCAGTGAACTCAACCAGGTTCAGCTCCTGGACCTGCTTCTTAGGCCTTCCACTAACTTTTGGGTACTGCGGTTGCCAACTCCTCTTGTCTTTAAGTGGTTTTCTTTTCCTTGTGATGTGAAATGAACCCAGAAAATCTAGTTCTGTAATGAGAAAGCATTAAGTGGATCAGGAGCTAGTCCATCAAATGCATAAAGTAGACACATATTTGGAGAAGAATGAGTTAGTCACTTCACACACTTGTAAGTAAACTTTCATTAGCATTTGTGTGTACAAGAAAAAGGAGTATGTTCCAGGAAGGAAAGGTTGATCCAGTGTTTAAGTCTCAGCCATGGCACTGGGAAGTTTGGGTTCAGATCCCTCATCTCTTCAGAACATTTTCTGTACTACTTTTGGCAGCAAAACAACAACAAGTTGTTGTTTTGATACAACACCACTGAGTGCCACAACACCAAAGCATCACAACACCTATCTTCAGTGCCACAACACCAAAGCATCACAACACCTATCTTCAGTGGCCTAAGTGCCTGCAGTGAAATTAGCAGTGTGTGTGTGGGGGTTATGTACATAAATACATAGAATCTATATGGATTTCAGAGGCTGGCCAGCAAGACACCATTGCAAACTGCTTCCCTCCAGGCACTATTTGTTGCCTCTCTGTACTTGGGTTTTGCAGCCTGAACCTCAATGTCTGACTTTTCTCTCACGAGCCAAACAGAAGACAGCAGTACTTTATCTGATACTTTGCTGCTTAGCACATTCATCCAAGACATCTGAGTTCACTCTCCTTTTCTCCTGTCTTTTTCCCCTACCTTGATTCCTGCATCTCTTTCCTGGCAGGTTCAGATCCTATGCATCAAGCTATTAGATTATCTTAGGCAGGATGAGGGGAGAAGACCCTCACTCTTCATGCTTCTTATAACAGTACTTGTTCCAAAATTCAGGATTAATGGGGAGAGAAAAGGGATGTAAGAACAGTCTGACTCTGTAGCACAACAGTTAGCACACCCATTTGGGAAAGGAAGGTTGTGTGGCAAAGACTGTGAAGCAGGTAGTATAAATCAAATACTGCCATTACTGTCAGCTATGCCTTCCTCCTGTAGGTGTGTATAGGAAATGGAAAGCAATGATGGTTTTGCAGGGAGCCCCTTCCAGTAGACATGTTCTAGCTAAGTACCATGTAGCTGCGCACTCACTGCCACCTCCCTTCCCACTTGGTGGGATGGGAGAAGAATCAGAAAAGGTAAGGTCTGCAGATTGAGATAAGAACAGTTTAATAACTGAAATAAAGTAAAGTAGTAACAATAATAATAGGAAAAAGGAAGGAATAAACCCCAAGAAACACATGTGATGCACAGTACGGTTGCTCACCGCCTGCTGACTGATGCTGAGCCCGTCCCTGAACAGCAATCAGCAGCTCCCAGCCAGTTCCTGTAGTAAGTATGACATTCTATGGTATGGAATATCCCTTTGGTTAGTTTGGGTCAGCTGCCCTGGCTCTGTTCCTTCCCATCTCCTTGTGCACTTGCCCACTGGCAGAACATGGGAAACTGAAAAGTCTTTGATTTAGAGTAAGCGCTACTTAGCAACAACTAAAACATCGGTGTGTTATCAACATTATTCTCAGACTAAAGCCAAAACACAGCACTGCATCAGCTACTAGGAAGAAAAATAACTCTATCCCAGCCGAAATCAGGGCACTGGGGAAATGTAATGCAAACGATTGATGTGCCAGAAGACTCCTGGGTGTTCCGAGGATTATATCATTTCCATGCAGGCTGGCTATTGCTGCCCAAGCCCTGCTGTGGGTCTGGTCCAGAACCTCTGTGCATTGGTGGGTTTCCACCAGTAAAATGCAGATAGTGCCCTTATCTACACAAGGAGTTCAAGTATTAAGCCCCATTGTCAGATAAATACCTAGCATAAAAAGGACAAAGAAAAGTTAACAGTGTCCCTTTCAGTCTGCAAGCTGGTAGGTAAATCCCATTCCAACTGGATGGGGGATGTTTTGAAGGGCAGAGAGGCAAAAGAGCAACGTTTCAAAATCACAGGTAATTTGTGGTGAGACAAAGCTGTGATTTTTCCAAACCTGGTTCCGAGAGGTCCTGACAAGCCTATGGGAGCTGCTTCCAGGATTCCCAGGCTTCCTAAGACCAGTCCCTAGGAGCTGCACCTGAGTCCCCTAAAAATGGAAGCATCTGGGATCAGTGTGAGAAAGATTTTGGCGGAATACCCTATGGCACACAGTAGGCTTGTGCCGAAGCCAGGGCCCAGCATCCTTTCTCCAAGTTCTCCTAACAATAAGAACAACCTCCTCAGCAATTGCCTTACAAAAGGTTTAAACATCAGGTTACCCAGAGACATGAGCAGATAGTACAGCAGTGATGTACAAATGAAAGTCCTACACTTTGACCTCCAGCCACATGAAGCCCTATTACAATAAATATCCAACAACACATCCCTTTCCACACCACATGGATGCTGCCTTAGGTACAAAGGTACTAAAACGACTGTTCCATGTAATAAAACATGGTGGGAGAAATTATGAAGTATAAAGTGAGGTTATTGCCTTCACTGCTAATTAAAGTTTACTGTATCCTCTTGCAGCTTTGTTTAATGGGCTCCTACGTATCATGGGGTGTTTCTTTAAAGAATTAAAAGAAAGCTCTTTTTAGGGTCACTCACTTGACCTTGCTTCATTGTGTTGTGAATGCGGTATTGTAGTAGCACATATTGTATGGGGTACAACACCATGTGCTGCTCCAAGACTCCCGTGGTAGCTAAGCACAAAGGGCTGCGTTAACGATGGTGTGTCAGCCGTAGCTTTGAATTTCCTTGCTCGAGTGCTAGTTTTCATTACTGACATGTAATATATGGTGTTAACCATTTCAGCACTGAGCTGTGCACCAGGGACACACCACTGCTTGTGCTTGGGAATGGCCATTTCTGAAGTGCCAATGGGTTGAGGAACAATTAGTATTACATTAATGACACCAATTAGGGCAACTGTTGTCAACTAGCACACAATGATCTCAACACCATAGTGTGATATAACTACTACAGTGAGCATCAGAGCCTGATACTTAGGCCGTATAGGGAATAAAAAAGCCTTCAGGTGTTTTTTTTTCTCTGATTTAGCCAAAAATCCTGTGTTCTTTGTTCCTTCATTTCCTCCTTGGGTAAATTCTGCAAACCTCTTTGAATATCATCAGTGCTTTAACATGTTTCCTCCCACAGAAATTCTTCTGAGTAGTAACCCATGTGGCACTGTCTTTTGATGGCTAAATCCTTGCCTATATTCAGTTTTCTCCTGCATCCTTTTGCCAGTGTGTGAGCTGAGTCTAGGTCTGTGTTTACATCATGCATCTCAAGCTGCAGCTGCTGTGGACCCTCTTGTTCAGTGGAACTCTGTTACTTTGGTATCTTGGCTCTTTATCTGGCTCGGGTTGCTTCCTCCTCAATGCATGTTCCACTCATGAGGCGGGTGATCCAAAGCCCATTGAAGTAAATGGAAAAATTGCTGTTGATTAAATTATTTCACATCTGCACTCCCTGGCTCTACCAGCTTCTTCCATTGTCCACACATCCTGATTCACAAATGTTTTAAATGACAGCTTTAGGAACATGAAAGCCTTTGGGGCAATGGCCTAAAGAGACAGCAGAGGGTAAAATCTGGGAGTATTATAGTGCTGTAGCTGTAGTACTTCCATTAATCAACACTGAGCATCTAACTGAAAAGCCTGCTTCAGTCATGCAAGGAAGGCTTGTATTTCACACACTCAGACACACAGGCAGCCCCTATCTCAGTGTAGTTCATCAGGGGGATTATTTCCTTCCAAATGCAAACTGAGCATCGACTATGTTTTGCCGGAGGGTTTGGTTTGCTTTGCTGTTTCCATTTCCATTCCTCTTTCATGTGAATGGAGGGCAGCAATAACACTGACTGCCCAAGAACCTGACTAAGGGTGTTGCAGTGTAGGAATATGTGGCAAACACAGACTGAAGGAGCGTGGAGAAGTGATGCTGAAGCAGCTCTGTCACCCTCCTGCAGGGACCATCACTGCCGGGGACCAGCTCTGGTGCTAGCATATGTCTAAACTGTGGAACTGATGGATGTTGCCCAGTGGCATCTTGATGGCAAATCCGGATGAAACCTGGAGGGTTTCTTTGCCCCCCTTATCCCTAAGTCCTGGTATTCACTGGGGGAAAATCTGGGAACATGGGGAGAGAGGAAGCCAGGTCCTGTACATGGCCTGCTTTCAGGATCAGAGATCCATGACCACAGGATACACACCTTTCATTCAGGTGCTGCCTCCACTTGCTCCTTCAGAGTAACTCCTTTGGAGAGCTTTTACAGGATGGAGTGTAACTAACTTATACATAGATATCAATGGGCTCCCCAGACCAGTTACAATGGCAGAGAGGTATCAGCAGACCTCATTTTCAGGTGTTAGTAGTGGAAATTCAAGTGAATTTTCATTAAGAAAGGGCTGTTTACCAGCGTAATTTTTGGAAGCAGTCAGGATGCAACATACAGTTATGGCAGCTGTGCACATGCATTTGGTAAAGGTCACACTCATTTATACACTCAACAACTCAAATATCCCCCCCAAGATTTTCTAATCTGGTTTTCTTCTCTCCTTTGCTCCTGTGTCCATCCTTTCTCCGATATGGAGTGTTACTCCAGGCACGAAGATTGTGAGGCAACTACATACAGCTAAGCAGAGATGTGGAGGGTAGAAACTCAGCTCTATGAGCTCACCTGTCCTTAGGAATAGCTTTACAACCATTTAGAAGCTGTTTAAAAGCATTTACAAGTCTTTCGAGGCTTGTCATCTTTCATTACGACACGGATTCAGCTTTACCAACAGAACAGCTGCTGGTTTGTACACCGGAATGATATAACTTCGCATCGAACCTTTCTGTTCATCACGAAAAGAATAGCAACGTCATTACAGTTATAAATATAGTTACCAAGGAAACCTGTTTATCATAATTGACTATTTATCCTTGTATCCTTGTTTCATTCTTTATCCCAGTCCTTTCTGTTTTCTATCCCACTGAACCTGAGCTTTTTTTCTCCCTCTCAGTTAAAAGATAAAGCAAACTGCTGTCAGACTGGTTAACTTGCTGATCCACATCTTAATAGACATGGATATATCTTGCCTGCTAACCTTAAATCTGGATATTCTTTCTTTTCCCTTTTTACTTTTGGGGGCTAGCAGAGGAGTCTCTCAGTTTATTCTGTTCCTACTATTGAAAAGTGACTTGAATTTCTACTATTTCCAAATTTGTATGCTGCCACTAAAAACACAATGAAGGAAAGAGGAAGCAATTCTTGGCTAACAGTTGGAACTGGCTCCCCTGAAATGTCTAACATAATCAAGGAATGTCATATCCCGTGCTAGAGGAAGGAAAATGCTTGGCTTTCTCTGCCAGGACCTTGAAGCATTGATTTCTTACAGCAATTGTCTGGGGGTGATTTCGTTGGGTGTCTTTGGTCCTGATGTCTCCCTGCATGGCAGGTGTAAGCTGTGCCATTGTTTGTCAAGACCAATGACATTGCTTACCCAAACTGAGTGAACCACTTTGTTGTGTGAGTGATGATGGGGACAGCCCCTTTCCTTGAATTCCCCTGCGTTGTCATTTTAAGATAGGTGAAAGCTTTTGTTCTAACTGAATATCACATCAATTTTATTGTGTCTGCAGGCATCTTTGGGTTTAAAATTCATGACAAGTTCCTTGCAATGCATTTTTACTATGTTAGAGCCACCTGCTTTACCTTGGTGGGTGGCTGTAAATCTGGGACTGTCCTTTAGTGTGCGTGTACATGAATGACTGTTTCTTTACACAGTGTATTAGGAGCTTCCAAAATGTATTCGTAGCCTGAACCATCCTTGGGGCAACCCATGTGCATTTGGAGGGTCAGTTTTCCTTTCCTGCCACCACAAAAGGCTCACCTGGGGTCCCAAAGCAAAATCTTCTTGTCCTTCCCATTGGGCATCTACTATCTAGGCCCAACATATGCATGGGCCCAGATAATGCCAAAGTCAGTTCCCTGGTACTGTATGCTGCCATTAAAAACTATTTGCTCCTAGATCAGCTTCAAATACATAGTTCAGATTCATGTGGCTCTTGTATGTATGTGTATGTGTATGTGCTTTACATT
>JANHGB010053118.1:27250-58084 GCA_026283785.1 Coracopsis vasa
TTTAACTAGTAAAATAAAAAAACAAAAAACAAAAAAAAAAAACAAACCACCTAAGGCCATTTTTCCAGCTCAGGCTCCAGAGATATCTTTAAAAGAACTTGGTTGCATTTTTTTCTTCTCTGTATGGAGGAAATTAATAAAAGATTAGGGTCTGGGGCAAGTGTGAGTTTGATACTGTGTTTTACAGATGGCGTGAAGTTCAATTCCATCTTCAGGTATTCACGCACCAGCCCCTGTTGCTGCTGCATGGATTCATCTTGTGGGCAGATGAGGTATCTAAGGCAATAAACAGGTCTCAAGGTGTTGCACATGAACAGCTGGGTCATAGCAACGCGCCCTCAAAGGGTACTGAGTTGTCATTGGCAGGTGATAGTGTCTGGATGGATGTGGAGGAGAGGCTGGGTTAGGGTGCCCCGCAGCCCTGAGGAGTGGTGGGATGCAGCTCGCAGCGGCGGGTGTTGGCAGCCAGGCTGTGCTCCCGGTCGAGATGCCACAAGGATGAGCTCTGTGAAAGGGGACCTCCCGAGTGCAGCACACGGCCTGGCTTCTCTCAGTGAACGACACCCAGCACCCCTCTGCCCGGCAGTGCTGTGCCGTCCCATGCCAGTCCGGAGCCACGGCTAAAACGAACGTCAACCTCTATTCACTTTGCTATTTCTTAAGTCGCTCAAGAACATTCAGCACAAGGTTCAAACCTTCCAAACCCGCCTGATTCCACAGCAACGGCGCTGCTCCGCCGTGCCAAACCCATCGCAGGCCACACCGTGCCTCACTCTGGGTTTAAAGCCCTCCTCCCGCTCCGCAGCGGATAATCGGGTGTTATTCTTCCTTCACGTTAGCGTCCAGCTCTCCCTCCCCGGCCCAGGCGGCCTCGGGTCCCGAGCCCTACGCGGGCCGCCCCGGCCCATGGCGCCCCCTGGCGAACATCGGTCGTGCCGCCCCGCCGCTCACCTTAGGGACCGGGCAGCCGGCGGGTCCCTGTGAGGGCCTCAGTGTTGGCGGTAACGCTGTCCTCGGGCACCGCAGGCTTTCCGTGAACGCTGCTTCAGGTTAAGATCCCTACTTTCCCCTCGGCCCTCCTTTGCATGCGGCAAGAAGAACGGTGCCTGTGGCCGCGCCTCTGGGCCTGCGCCAGCGGTGCTGCTGCGAAACGTGTGTTTGTGCAAAATTGGGCATCTGAAGTGGCGTTCAGCAAGGCCAGTGAAGGTAAATGTGCTCCTTGTTCGTTCCTGGCATGTTCTCCTACCAGACAGATTTCTGCAGTCAAAATACTTTGGTGCAAAGCAGCTCAGCAAGCCCGAGTTACAGCTGTGGGAACTCATTGGGCTCAGTATTCTGAAGGGCACTGCGGGTTTCTCGCCATGAAATTACTGTGTACCAGGCACAGTCCTGCCAGGCAATGGGAGAACACAGTGTGAGCCACTGATGTTTCGAGTTATGGACAGTGAGTGACACAGCAATAATAAGGAGCAGCCAAGTCCTGATGGCAGTGGGCAAAGCTGCTTCAGCTCCAGTTTGTCATCAGGGCTCCAGTAAGAGCTCATATAACTTCCAGGCCCTGGTTCCCTTATTCCCCTGGTTAAGGTGGCGTCTTCTCCATCCTACCTGGCACTGCTGCCAAACGGGGGTTTGTCACAAGCCTCCTCTCCCAAAAACTGGGTATTGTTTACTTTGGCAGCCCTGGCATAGGAAACCCTGCTGGCCAATGCTGCAGAAACACACTGGGTGTTCAAAGCTCCATGTTTTTACAGGTGGTGAGTGCATAGCACACTTCCTCATATTTAGGGACTTGCAAGGGCTCATCCGAAACCGTCTGAGACTCTCCTCTTTCCTTTGATCAGTCAGTTGTCCTAAATCTAAATTATGATTGCTTGGGGAAAGGGTTTTGGAGGATATCTAACTGTCCCTTTCTGATTGCATGGGGTTATAAACGAAGGGCCCAACTAGCAGTAGAGTGAACATAGGGGAGATTTCTAAAACAAGGGAACTTGCCCATGACCATTTCCTAACCACTGCCCTCAGGCTGCACACGTATCTCTGTCTTGTGCCTGTCTCCTGCTTCCTCCATCTCCAGTCCTGATGCTCTGGCAGCAGCTGGAGCTACGGAGCAGCCAAACCTCGTCCAAACCTCGTCCAAACAGAGCTCACTTGCTGCTGTCTCTGGACTGGCAGAAGAGCAGGGTACCTCTGACCACTAATGGAGCTACTCCCAGAATTACAGGTTCCTGCTATTCCAGGTTAGCCACTCAACATGCATGAGCGCAAGCTAAACAGCCAGCAGTGAAAACACGGACACTGCCCAGATGTAAACAGGCATTTCTGGAGAGCACCTAGTGGGTGTGGGAGACCAGAAGTGCAGCTCTTCCGTGGTTCACATCCCCACCAAAGAAGTAGTTGTGTTCCAAAATACCCTGTGCTGGGCTGTTTTCTGAGTGCTCAGCAGATAGATGAGCACTCGTAGCAGCCAGCAATATATGTGAAAAGGGCATGTTAGGGCTGTAGTGGTTTGCATTTATTATGTGTAATGGGCCAGAACAGCATGCTGGGAGAGAAGTACCTATAAAATGTTAACCACCTATATGAAAACGGCTATTTCGGTAGGGCACTACCTCCCAAGCAGGAAATCACTTCTGCTTTGCTGTCTGTATTGTGTGTTGTGAGGAAAAAAAAAGGGGGGGGATTATAGAACATCTGAGATGGTCTCTGAAGAGTTTGATGGTTATATCTGTGTCTCTTGATGCAGCCAAGTGGCAGTTCATGTTTACAGTATTTCCCAGCAAAGCCAACATGGTGTACATGCAATTCTTTCTGTTCCACGCTGACATAATGCTGGACATCTGATCAATGAACAACTCTTTGCAGTCCTACTGGACCACAGCACTTTGTCATGTAATACATATCCATATCTTTCCATCTATCTATACAGTTAAATGTGACTTGTTTTCAACACAGAAATTACACTTTGTTGTTGTTGTGATAAACTGCTCTAAAAAAGTACCTTGAATGCTCAGTCTTTACCAAACACCAAGTGAAATACTTGGCTGGGTGCTTGTGCTCATAGCAAAGCATTGCAAATAGAGAACTGAATCTGTGCCTTGGTTTTTAGGGTGGGTTGGGTTTTCTTTTTTCGTTCTACAAAATATGGATCTTTACATCTATCCAGTATATCCTAGGGCTGTGTGTACAGCTCATTTCATTAATGCAGGAATATCTCTGAGCTCCTCAGGTGGAAGCTGGGGGCAAACTATTGTAATGAGCTGTATTGTCAGATGAACACCTCCCCTTTTGAAACCTATGGCATAGTCCTAATTCCTGTTGAAAGGTGAGGTTGACATGTTCCTATGATACCATAAATCTCCTTAGGCTTTGAGCCTTTACTAGAGTATGTAGCACTGCAGTATCTTGCTGTATAGCACTTAAAGCTGTTACGTCTTTTCTGTGAATTGCTGTATCAGTCCTTGGAAAATTATTTTCAAAACATGTTTGATTATAGTTTAGGTAGTACAGCCCCAACAATCACTACTGGGCCCTTTGGGAAACAGGATAAAAGAGGAAAAAAAAAGAACCAAGAACATTTTTGGAATCACTTTATTTTGCCCAACTCAACTCACTATCAGCCGGCACAGGCAATAACGAAGGGGCTGCAGGACTGCTCTCAGCTATTATTGTGCCTGGCTTGCTCTCAGCATGACTCACTGCAGACAATATATAACACCACTCGCAAGGGGAATGAACAGTAAATACTTGGCCCTGGATTTTTTTTTTTTTTTAATCTCTTCAGGGTTTTTTTTCTCTGATTTGTATCCCTTTATCCTCACCCATGCGCTATATAAGCTTCTCAAATCTAATGTCCATAACACCACCCCCCACTGGTAGCAGCAAGCCCTTCTGCTGCTGTAGGGTTTACTTTGCAGAGGTTTACAAGGAGAGGCATTATTGAGAAACCGTATGTGTTAACCTAGTGGCACGAGGTTGCTCCAACACTTTCCCTCTGGTTTTTCTTTTCTCGGGGGAGGGGTGGCTGCTATACTACTTATGTGCATCTCTTGCTTTGCTGTAGCAGCCAGGCTAGTTTAGGAAGAAAACCTTGGGGCTAAACAGGCTAGGAGTGCAGCCAAGGGGGTCAGGAGACAGCCTTAAGGATTATGCTGCATAATTAAAAGCTCACTCTGAATGTGCTTCCTGGTACTCAGTGCTCAAACATACAAACCTTTTTAGGTAATAATTCTTGGTTCTCATTTGTATCTGAGAGATCTGTAGGTTAAAGTTGCCACACAGGTAGTGAGTCAGGAATACTGAACAAATCAGATACTTAGCTGAAAGCACAAATTATTCATCTAGACTATGAAAAGACAACACCTTCATAAATTTGGCCTAGCCAGTGAGAACCACAGCTAAAATAGAAACAGATAAACATGCATGTGTTTTCTTGGTTTGTTTTTGTGCAGTGCCCTCTGGGTGCAGCTGACGTCATTGTGCGGCAACTTCCCAGATAAAAAGTAGAGATTCTTTTCCTGAAGAGATTTGCCATCAGAACTGGGCAGGAACATTATTCTACTAGATAAAACCTGGGACACTGAAGGCCCACAATCAAGCCTATATTGTCATAGCTAAAAGGAAGACCATTTATCTTCATTTACTCCTGATCAGCTGGAGCCAAGACTAGAATTTCAGTCCTCCATTATCCATGTTCTAGGACAGTGGCTTCACCATCAGGCTAGAGAGTACAAGCACTTGCTCTACAGCCATCTCCTATCCCAGACCAAAATGATGTCAAAACTATCAGACCCTTATAAACTCCTGCATTTGCTGAAACACCATATTCTGACATTTCAGCCAAGTATTCGAACTAAGTCTGTGCAATTGTGCAATTGATTTAACTTTCATTGTCTAAAAATAGGTTCTAGCAAGATGTCAGTACCAAAAAAGCTAGAAGCAATGGAAAGGAGGAGAAAATACTGAAGGCACATATTGATTATATTCAGTGTGAGTGAGCATTTGTGTGCCTAATGCTATAATGTGCAAAGAAATCAGCAGGTGAAGAATAGCACCACATACAGATTGAGATAAATAACCTAGTATGGACAGATGTAAATCACACTCCCATATCAAAGTTGTGAAAAATGTCTATCATATGTTTTGCCTGATTTTCTAGCAGAGTTATCAGGTTTTTATTTCAAGAGAAGTTGCAATAAGCCTGAGTTTATTCTCCACATTATGATAAATTCAAATCAGATCTTTTATTTCCCCAGAAAGCTGGCCCTTCTGCTACTTCAATTAAATCCCAGTGTAGTGTAAATAGGTCCCTTGCCACACATAACAAAATGGAAAGAGACACCAAATAATTAACTTTCTAACTATTACAGACAGAAACGCGAAGAACCTTGCCCTGTGTAGTCAGCACTGCCTTGTAGTTCTGATTAAGCTCATGTGTTTGGCAGAATCAGTGCCTAATCTTTTCAACTCATTACTGGCTAGTGCCTGCCTGCTTCTAAGTACTCTTCATTCCTCAAAAATCTGTTGTTTACAACCATTTCCGTGTTCATTTTTTGGAGAATAAAAAGTAACAGAAAGGCTTTATTCCCTGGGTTAGGTGTAGATCACATATATGAAGGAGAGAAGAGATTCTGCTACACTTTATTCAATATGATGTTACAAGAAAACAACAGTTACAGCTGACAAACCATTACATCTTTCATAATACAGACAAATTACAAGGTGTAACAAATAATGCGACACTTATTTTACTGTACTGCTTACTATGCTGTTCTTCTGAAGTATATATATATATATATGTTTAATTACATTAACATTGTTTTCACGTACCAGCTCTCCCCTTTTTATTTGTTAAAAAAGAATACCTCTTAGTGCACCATACAAAAATCCATGTGGAAGCTGGCAAGCAGGGATTTTGTATGCAGCACCACTGAAATGCATTTTGGGGGATGGGAATTATTAGTGCATCCTTTACTTTTAGATTTTTTTGCTTATGTGAAAAAATGCAAGGCAGTAGCATACAGTCACTCCACCTAAATGCTGGTAGGGGAGAGTAATGTTATGCTCAGTAATGCAACGTAACTGTTTATATGGGGTGTCTGCATTTTGCTCCCCAGTCTGTACAACCTAAATGTTTTATATAACAAAGATTACAAACCCAATAATATTCACATATGAATATTTTTATATGAGCATATCAGAACATTGACTACACATTCGGTTGCGTGCACTGACCCAGAGCACACAAGGCCCATAATCACTCACTGGCCCACCAGGAATTTTCATCCTACCTTCTGTAATCAGCAGTCTGAAGTGCAGAACCCCTGTGCACCAAAGAGAAAGTGAATGCCCCTGTGCCTCTGTCTGCTGCAGACTGAATCTTCAGCGTTGCATGTACTGATGACTTACTTACCATAAACAATGGTTCTGATTGAAAACAGTAGTGAGAAGGACCCAACCTATCCAGGATACCATACAGTAACATAATGTCAGCATTATTGGAGTGCCCTGACTGGTGTGGTGCCTGCTGAGTGTGGATTAAAGCTGGTCTGAACCCAGCAGGAGAGAGGACTAAGCCATCTCCAGCTGGTTGACTTGTCAAGTCAGGTTCTGTGAATATGAACTTGCAAGGAATGTGTCATGCAGACCATCTCTATCACCGTATTCCCTTCCGCATTCACTTAGTATTAGGGCTTATGCAGAGTTTGAACATGCCTTCCCACTTTCCTCTCCTACTATACCTGTGGCCCTGTGGCTGCTCTCCCCTGATTTGGGAAGGATGAGAGAAAAAGATGGTAACACTACTGATATTTGCTGAAGATGTCTCAAGAGCGTTGATGGGGTTTAAACAGTCCATTCTGCAACACTGAGAAAAGCTATGGTGAAAACCCCACTTGTGCGAGTGCTGGAGATGGTGGGCTACCTGTCAGGGGGTCCTAACTGATGGGTGTCAATCGGGCTAACCATGCAGGTGAGGGCTCTGCTGACAGGTGGAAGAGGGAAGTAAGGCTGTACTGTCAGTTCCCTGGACAAAGGGCCTTCTACTTTCTCAAAAAACCTTGACATTTCCCAGCAGAGTTGATGTTCCAGAACAATTTGCAGTGCTCATGTGAATGGCACCAGCTTGCTGAACCTGGGTCCCCCTGGAGCCGGGAGAACATCACCAGGGCCCAGAGCTCTCCATGGGAGAGCAGCAAACCCACAAGCACACCGCAGGCAGCCAGGGCGCCTGTGAACGAGGTGCATAAGAAAGAGATCCTGGTCACTCCTTAACTGAACGATAGCTGAGATAACCTCACTACTGCTGAAAATCAAGTTACTATTTAGGAACCTACATATTTATGCACTTTTTTTAAGCAACTGAGTTTGAAGAGTTTTTGGACCAACTATTTCTGTGGTTGCTTAAAAGTGGGAATGGGGCAGAGAAGATAATCTCACGTGCATGTGTATGTACACACACATACATACCTTAAGCAAACACTGTACATGAGTCACTATGGATAGTAATGTGCTAGCCTCGTGGGAGCAGTTGGGGAATTACTCTCTATATTAAACCTTCAGATGTTTAGTTGAGCAGCGCAGTTCTTTGCCTCACAATTTAAGCTGCAAAGTAGAAGCATTTATGAAACTACCCTTATATTTTGTTACATTTTCAAAAATTCTTCAGGTTTTTGCAAGTTTTTTTTTCTAAAAATAGCTAATTTTAATCATCAAACTGCACACGATTTAAGTAGCAAAGATAATGTATAAAAGACTTTTCTCTTACAAAAAAAAGAAACATGAAACCCAAACAAACCACGTCTAAGGCAGTTTCAGTGTGTGATAAATTCAAGAGTTCAGTGGTCACTTTTTCCCCCTCATAAACACAGGGGAAGAACTGTAGTAAATTCTAAACAGGATTGTGACTGAAAGTGGCTTTCAGATGGCTTTTACCAGATCCTGAAACAGAGATGTCATTGGGGAAAACTGTCTTTCAATGGCTGTGCAAGTATTGAGCATATTTCCATGGTTCAGCTCTTTGAAAGTGTAGCCTTGTATTCTAGTTCATTATGAGGCCTTTGGAAGCTACTTGTGCATTCAAGGATTTGCCTTATTGGGTGTTTTTTTCTTATTAAACACTGCTGGAGTTTAATAAGATGGCAGTAGCACAAATCCTTTCCCCCTCCTTTTAAACACTGAAAGCTAACCAAAGTGTTACCACACTTCTTAAAAATGTAATTCAATGCATCCAGCAAGCAAAGGATGTCAAATTTATGTGTAGAATAATATTGCTTAGCAAGCGTTTCTGTCCAAGCAGGACTATAATTCAACAGTGGGTTTCGCACCATACCCTGCCTCTCTGAATGCAAAGCATTGTACATGGTCAGGGCAATTTTATCACACCCCTGAACACAATGTTCTCCCCAGCCAAATTGTAGCAGGGGCTTCCTTTTCTAAAATCACACAACTGACATTTCTTGCAAAGTTTGCATTTGAATGATTCATTCAGAAAAGCTATCTAACAACAGTAGCTGGTACTGCCTTCTGATCAGCTCAGAATACCTATGGAAAATAACGTGAACGGTGCTTTGGTGTGGAAGAGCAAACAGTTTGGGAAAGAAAAATCCTCCATTTTGCTTTGCATGTGGCAAAGTAACACAGCTAGATTTAATGGCTCATTCAACAAAAGTTTTTCTGTACCTTAGTATCTGCCTTGAATTAAACAGAACAGTTTCATCATCTCTGCTTTCAAGAAAACATTCCAAGAGGTAAACAGTGTGAGGAAAAACACAGAGATGTCAGCCAAGACCCATAAAAGAAAGAAATATTCTTGAAGGGAATAAAACCGTGAAGAGTTCATTGTATATCTGTCAGCTGTGTACATGTCATCATTTTTGCTTTGTCCTTCTCACAGACCTATTTTGAAAACTGGCATGCTACATTGCCTAAGCAGAGTAACCAAATTCAGAGTACTGCAGTAAACATGCAATTATTGCCATGTTTTTAAAATGGATATGAATGGTCTGAGGAGATAATGAAAAAAGACATAACCCAACAACACTTCAGGAACAGTCGCAAAGTGCTGTAATTGTCAGCTGATCAGACAAGTTGGGCTTGCTCTGGCAGAAACAGTCTTCCCATTGGATGCAAAATATGCACAACTCCCAAAGAAAACACACAGTCCTTTATGCCACCACTGGCTTTTCTTGTACAGTCATTACTGAGGAAGTGTGAACACCAAATGTGTTGTCTTAATGTATTTAAGACATTGCTGGTGAAAGCATAAAAATCCTTACAAAGATGCAGAGCTGCAGTGGAAAATCAAACAAAATCAAACACAAAAGACTGAAAGAGTACATGCCATGTATCAGTAAGCAAAAGCTTAATCTTCACATAGTTCTTTGAAATCACAAGGTATCCAAATGCGTGCAAGGTTTTAAATAAATTGCGGGGAAAAAAACAGGGTCTTGCCAGCTTCAATTTTCTTTTGAATGAAATCCACCATAGAGAAAGAAAGGAAACAGGCCGTAGTTCTTCCTGGTGTCGGCCTCCTCATTAGGGTTTTGTTTCCCTCCTCCAAACTGGTAAATTTAATCCTGTAAGGAAACAATATAAATTATAATAAGCCTCACAAACCACATTCCTTAATGATTTTTTACTTGGTAAAACATGTTAGTCCAAACCTGGTTATGAAGACACCAACTCAGAGCAAAGGACAGACTTCCAGAGCACTTTAAAGCTGGTACCTCAAGAAAATTAACTTAAAACCACCAGTGTTTTCCGGGTGATTGCATAAGTGAGATGATATATTAATCCATATTCATGTATCTCTGCTCCAAGTGCTAATCTTCGGAGGTGCCATCAGCACGCACATTCTCCATGGAAATTATAGGCAGTCATAAATAGACAACTGGCTCTTCTCAAGGTGGTAACACCACATGAATGCAAAGGAAAGTTGCTACATGTTGGCACAGCTTCAGGGATTTGTAAGTCTTTTTTGTCCCCCTTGTCATGGAGTCCCTCATGATCACCTTCACAGCAATGCTTGCAACTAGTTCATGTTTCCTCATGGTTTCCTCAGGTTTGCTTCCCAAGAGTTATTTGAGATACCTTGGGGTACATGGCAAACGTTACTGCAGACACAGCCGGGTTATGGAGCTCCTTGGTGTGCTGAGTTTAAACATATTCACCTTTATTTTGGTGTTTTTCTATTAATAGGCAGATAACTAAAACCTCTCCTTTCATATACTAAAAATAACCACTATATCAATAGCTTCCCTTCCCTTCACTGTCTTTCACTTTGCTGCTGATTCCTGTATGTATACGCTCAGAGCAGCAACTGGACTTGCAAGGAGGTATTGTGATGAGATTTACATAAAACAGAAGGCAGGCTAAGAGTGTGGGAAGCGTTGCTTTAAAATGAAGCATTCAACAACTGCAAGAAGAGCCAGGTGAAGGCTAAATGAAGGCTAGATGGACTGGAGCCATTGGAAGGATTTTACAATTAACATATATAACTCTTAATACCAAGTAGGATTCTTTGCCAAGTAATAAAGTGAGACTTGTTGAGAATTCTGTACTTTTCTGAAGTTCAAAATCTATTTGTTTTACAAAGTTCTTCAAGACCAAGGATTGTAACTACAGACCTGCTAAATTTTTAAAATGTAGTTGCAGGGAAACAGTCAAATATGGAGGAATTTTAGTACTTAAGAATGCTGAAATATTCATTGAGCATGGAACTGGTTTGTATTAGCATGTCCTAAAACTATTTAAATCAACTTGGATGCAGGTGCCAGTGAATCTAGTCTAGCCCTCATTTCAAAAGCAGGAGAAAAACAAGGCATGAGTTTTGAACTGCAGTTTCAAGTGTAACATTTTAATTGTGGCTTTCATCAAAATAGCCTAATCTCAACACAAAATCTAACTTTCATAATTTTCAGGGTTCCTGTCATGGTTCTTGAGAGCTCTTCTTCTGCCCTTTAAGCACCAGAATACCTGAAATGGATAAACAAAAGCCTGTTCTTAACAATGCGTGTCAGTATCTTGAGCCCTTCTGGAGCTTGGTCTACCATGTATTGAGTCCTGCTTGAGTTGTTTCCTAAACTGCTCTGGAGTTTGTGTTGACTGTCTACTCCACATGAAAGTCCCACTTTCCTCAGGGTCTGGGAGATAGGCTGAAGTGCCAGTAAACCTTGTTTCAAGGTGTATTAGGAAGAAGTTCTTCACTATGAGGGTGATGAGACACTGGAACAAGTTGCTCAGAGAAGCTGTGGATGCCCCATTCCTGAAGTGTTCAAGGTCAGGCTGGACAGGCCCTTGAGCAACCTGGTGAAGTAGGAGGTGTCCCTGCCCGAGGCAGGGGGTTGCAACCATATGATCTTTTAAGGTCTCTTCCAACCCAAACCATTTTATGAATACATTAGAGCAGGTCCAATTAATTTACCCTTCAAGAGCTTAAAAAGAAAAGCAATGTTTTGAACGCACAGAGATTCACAACTGCTCAGTGGTGAAACACTGTTGACAGTATTCCCCAAATTTCACATTTCCCTTCATTCAAAAGCACTTTTTTAGGGATGATCTTTTTAGAGCTGCAGCAGGGAAGTCTAAGACGGATAACAAAATGACCTGTTACAGAAAAGCCTCTGGATAGGGGTTTTGCAGGAGTTACCAGATTGCTCCAATTTGAGAAAAACTGCAATTACATTACACAGAACTTTTCCTTTCTATCAGCAGACCTCAGGACATTTTCTAAGGATGGTGAGCATCACACTTCTCCCAGGGCTGTGCTACAGTTTTCCAGTGACAATATATAAGGCTCGCATCTGAATCCCTAAGTCACTGACTGTTGATTCAAAGTGGAGTCAACAGGTGAAATCCCCTCCTTTGGCCTCAGAGTGCCCTCATGGAGTGATGGGGAACAGCGGTCTACCTATCCTGAGACACAGGAAGAAACTGAATACCAATATGCCACTTCTCAGAGCAGTGCAGTAATTGCTGTGCTGTGGGAAAGGAGACCTTCTTCTCTTTGCTTGTGTTTCAGATGAGACTCACATCAAATAGACAGCTTCCCTTGACTAGAGGAAGAGGAGGGTGTCTCTTTGTCCACAGCAGAAAATCCACAATAAAGCAAACATGAAATTTTAGATTGCTGTGAACCAATCTTGTTATTAAAAAACCATTGTTTCTTCAGTGGGGCTCTTGAACTGAAATGTCAGTTGTTCACACAACCAAGACCCGAGGCAGGGCCCTCCACACAGTGCTGCCATTCTATTCCCAGATGGCTTAGTATTCCATGTTTGCATTTTTTAAGATATACTTTAGAAATATCCTCGCTAATACATTTTCCTGATCATACAAAGCCAAGTTCTGCCTGGTGACTTGGCAGATTGTGTTTATGGCCTCTGGTCACAGCTTTGCTTATAAAAGCATAAATTGTTAAATGAAATATTTACAAGTTGTGATTTCCCAAGAGCGAAATAGGGTTCTTTCAGATCTCCTTAAAAAAACCCCAAACAAACAAAAAACAACAACAAAATCTGAAATGTAACAGACTGTTTTAAAAATGAACTTGTACTTCTTGACCACAGGTCCAGGTACTTTTGTTTTCATGACATCTCTACTAAACCTGGTAGATTACAAGCAAGTTAATGATATGCTTGAAATATCAAGTGACCTAAATCAAGTAACTCAATTGTATGTTTGTTATCTAGAAAAATCATCTGTTGCCCAGATCCCAAGTGGGATAAAATAAGGTGTTAACCCACCTTAAAAATGGCAGACACCAACTTCAGAATGCAGTAGCTCTTGATGTAACAGTGGTGCTAGGAAGGGATACTGAAGCTTGTAATTTAAACATTAATCATGCTCTCAAGACATGAGGCAGAGGAGGATGACTAAATCCCAAATATTTTTATTTTAATTAATAGAAGAATGTAATTTCCTGTAAAAATGCAGCTCACCAATTCAATACATGCCCCTTTTGGCAGCATCAGCATCCTTCTCTAGGTGCTTTTAATTTTTGTATAAATTATCACATAGGGCGGAGCTGTGCTCCCGCAGAGTCCTTAGTATGCAAAGCACACTCAGAGTGCAGGTCTATTTATGTGGCAGCTGATTTAGCATTATTGTAAGAGTCTTCATTCTACAATGCCAGATTTAAAGTGAAAATATGAGCTGACAACTGGAGATACTGTATTCTCTCTGAGCTGAAAAATGGGGATATTTAAGATCGTCACCAATATATTAGTTCTGCTTCTTCCTCCACCACATATGCACACACCACATACAGTTTATTCTCTCTCTAAAAAAGTGTACTATTAACAGGTGATTTTTCCACACCTTTTATTCCTATCTGTGTTAGAGAACCCATTTTAGAAAGCCAACCAAATATTATCAATACTGTTTGCACTCAGATAATATCTACATGCAACTCCTTGCTATAAATATTAATTAATTGGATCACCAATACCCATAATGCAACTTTATTTTGACCTACATGCCCTATGAACTAGATATTTTTTGGATTCAATTTTCTTAAAACCAACTGTCAGCATCATGTGCTGGAAGAGATGAAAAATGAAAATGAGCGTTCCCGCTGTGCAGGTGAGTGACCTGTGGGAGACAGCTCTGCCTGCTAGGATTTTTACACGTACCATCAGACACAGACCAATTGATTAGATCATCTTATACCTGCCACCAACTAGGCTCAAGAGACTAATTAGAGAGAGTACTGCCTGCGCAGGCACCCCATTGACACCTAATTTGCTCAGCCAAAGCCTTTGGGGAGAATGTATTATCTCTGCAGCTGCACTTCATGCATTTCTGATTTGAGGCATAAGCAAGGAGTACTTCTTCACTCTTTTGAGCAAACTGAGTATATAAGCCCTTAAGTGCTAAATACAAGCAGACAAATTAAATCTGGCCAGCCTCCTATAAATTCTTTTCCCCCTTCAAATATATATATACATTTATCATGCATACACATCTCATTTTGTATCTATCTGTGTCTACAGTATATGTGCACAAATGCAAACATACAAATAATGTGTTCATATGAGCGTGAATGTGTGTGGAAAGCACAGGTAGATAAAGGAGTTTCTATATACATACACTTTAAAATATGCAACTGTTACACTGCATAGAGTGCTCTCTTTTGCAGGGAAGTTTTAGTTCTGTGAGATTTAAAAGAAATGCAGTTGTTCTAATATATGAAAAATAAATGATCTGCAGTACTGTTAGCTCAGGCTCTGCATTACCCCATGGACAAGGCTCAGTAGACTGCTGCCTGTAAAGTTGCCCTGCACATCTTCAGAGGTGTTAGTTCAAAGATTATTTCAGTATACAGCCTAACTTTGTTGAAAGCTTTTCTTCGATGGACTATACCTTGTTTGTGGTTTCTGAGGAATACTGTTCACTAAGGCTAAATATAAGATTACTAAAATTGCTTTCTGCTGGGCTTTATTTTTATCTAGTTATCCATGCCCCAAAATACACAGGAGAGGCAAGACTTAAGGCTGTCATTAAAAATTTATCTGGGAAGAAAAAAAATTGACACTAGAAAAACTATGATTTTTATTTTTTACAAACTGAGAAAGGTTTCAAGAAAGCATTTTCTGCTATGGGCTGGTATGTGATTCCTGAACTCAAACACCTTGTAACACACAGGAAAATGGTGGATTTGCATCACTTCTTCTAATACAGCACTGAAACAAAATACCTGCCTGCCTGTGATGTGTCTACAAAGCAGCTTTCAGGAATTGAATAAAGCTGAATTATTACAATTTAATTTCAGTTTTTGTCAATGCCTGTGCTGACACGGTCAGTTTATAGTGTAAGCTCAGTATCCTGCACTGCCATGACTAAAGAATTAAAGAAGCCTTAGCAATACACATGCAAGATACCTGCATGGCCAAAACATCAGATGCAACCTCCTTTGCAACTACACTATGAATGCAACTTCTAATCTTTTTCCTAGGATGGGGCATAACTTAATAAAAAGAAAACATCTTCACATTGCTCCCCTCACAGGGACCACATCTTTTCCAATTCACTTTACATTTCTTCAGCAATATTTAATCTCATTTAATGTTTAAATGACACCTCTGGATTATCTTGGCAATGGTTTGCTGTTAGTCTTTCACAGATGCAGCACTGCATGGTATACTTACACATTATAATGACAACTACTGTCAGTCATTAAAAGTAAACCACATTTGACAAATTAGTATCAAAGGACTTATTGATTAATTTTTTCCTGCTCTTTTCCCATGTGTCTTAGTTACTGTGTTGGTATTCTTATATACCACACTGGATTTGCCAGACTCTATCTTCAGTGATGAGAATGGCTGTATATTCTCCACAGTTCTAACATATGAACCAGAATACAGATAACATATGGACATGTTCCTGTTTGAAGAATTCCTCTTCTCACAAAGGATTTTTCACAGATGGACTTTGCCTCTGAGCAGAGCACAGCAACTCCAAATAAAGGGATCTGCATATGGGAGGTGACTGCAGTTTCAAGGGGGGTGTGTAAGGAGATGACCTTAAAAAAAGTGGGTGCTAGACAAGGACTGTAAACTAGTCAGAAAATAAAAAGGTAGATAAGTAACACAATTATAAATTAAATGATTTTATGAGTACACATACATTAAATAAGCGAAATAACCATTTAAAGGTGAGAGGTCTATGGCACAGTGGGTATGGAGCTGTAAAGCAGAAACCAAGATTTTGGCTTCACTACTGAATGTGATCTCAGGCAAGTCACTTTTTCCCCCTGTAACCTCTGTTTTTAACAGGAGGTCTGTTTTATATCCTAGGCTCTGGGTTTAGAGTGTCTTCCAAAATGAGTGCCCAGTTTTAGCTGGAGCTACCAATAGGTCAAATTACATAAATACAGTTAAATTTAACAAACATGCAATATTAGAACAGCTGCAAACTTTTGGAGTTTTTTAAGTCCTTACTTGGACTGTGAATTTTCCAAGTTATATCTTTATGTACAAAAATGTACAAATGTCCAAAATGAAAGCGCATAGGACTTTGTGAACATGCATCCAACAGTCCAGTGTGGGAGGCTGATTCTGAAGAGCCAAGACTTATCCTTAAATTACACATCAGGTGCTAAATAGCATATATGCATATCAATAATTGCTAACCAACTGTGCATACTTTGCAGACAGGTCTCTTCAAAATATTATAATTAATTCCTTCATAGTGTGTCTTATTACGAAAAAAAGGGACACAAGTCCTGATCTTCACTGTAATATTTTATTCCTAATATTCACTTCCAATTGATAACATGATTGGTTTCACAGCTGATTTGTAGGTATGCCTTTAACTTTTGAGCGGCTATAGTAACTTCCAATTTAGTTTCCTCTGAGTCTTTCAGCAAAAATTCTTTCTTACCCTAGCTGCCCACAGCTGAAGTTTTCTCTTTGAGTTGAGAACAAAGTCTACAAAGCCTTTTTACAATTACCATTTGAATAAGGCTTCACATGAAAAATGGCCAGGACTGAATCTACTACATGTCTTCCAGAATAAAGCACAGGCCTCTGTGAGCGAGCTCTGGGAAAACTAATACTTCAGACGAAGATACTACAAAAATAGCACTGTTATTGAGCTCAATGTAGTTTGCAAGCAAAGCCATAGAAACCTTATTAAAAAAACCCAAAAAACTCAAGAAAAGCAAGCTGAAGATTTTGGTACATATCAAGACCAGAAAAATATTAGTGCTACTTGTTTGCAAGAATATGCTTCTCAAACCTGACAAACAGCCAAATCCTTATAACTTCTTATACCCTCCTCTTTGTTTTTTCCTTTTCCAAAGGCTTCAGGATTCAGTATGTTATTTGTTTTTTTAGTAGCTTAAAAGATTTGTCTCCTCTGAAATTGAATCCCTATAAAGGCATGAATTTTCACTTGTGATTTTATCAGTGGAAAAACTAAAGGATGTAACTCAAACATTTTCTAGATTCCAACATGCAAGAAACCCAAATAAGCCCTCCCCCTTCTTTTTTCTTTTTCTCTTTTCCTTCTTTTTTTTTTTTCCTTCCCCTTTTCAGTGATTAATGTGATGTGTCTAAATTGCTCTGTTTCTCAACTTGCAAAAAAGCCTGCCAAAGAGGAACTGACTGAATGTGAATTGGAGAACTGCTGTCTCCTGGATCTATAATGAGAGAACCGAAACCTACGATTTTTGCCAGTGTTTGACACAATGGGATTCTTATCTCAGCTGCAGCACCAGCTCTTTACACTGAAACAGATTAGTAAATACTATGCCTGAGCAAAATTTGTAGATAACTTAATGAAAACATCTGAAAGAAGGGGCGGGGGGGGAAGAGCCTATCAGTTATGTTTGCATATAACAGAACTCAGAAAAGGAATTATCTGTTGGAAGATGATCACAGAATCATGGAATGGTTTGGGCTGGAAAGCACCTTAAGATCATCTAGTTCCAACCCCCCTGCCATGGGAAGGGACGCCTCCCACTAGACCAGGTTGTTCAAAGCCCTGTCCAGCCAGGCCTTGAACACTGAACAGGGATGAACCATGTTCAGCTGTTAATGCTCTGGTTAACATGTTTGTTACTGGTTTGAACCCCTCTCTGGAGAAAGGAGCACCAGAAGAGCTCTTCTTCCCCATCACACTCTTGCTAAGCCAAACAGCCAAGGGACTGGAGATTCAACTCCACGCAACTTGGGTGCAAGTGAGCTGAGCTGTGGTACCCTTTCACCACTCATCTCTGTAACAGAGCCAGCTTAAGGAATTCTCACTGCCTGCAAACCTCACTCCCTATTCCCACCCTGCAATTTATGCCCCTATCACTTGTCTTCATAAAACTGTCTGTGGGACTCCCTGCACACTGGACTACTAGAAGTATCAGAAATGGGATTATTTTTAATGTAAATCCTCTCAGTGATCCAGTTTACTTACAAGTAACTTACAAGTAGTTGCACCATCACAACTAACGGGATTGGAAACTGGTGAGGGAGCAAGAAAGAAGTGCCAGGATAGAGCTAGGCAGAAATTTATCATGCTATTTTTGCCTGCAAAGACAAAATCATGGAATAACATACCTATTTTACATCAACAGCAGTTCCCCTGTGCATTACTTATAACAAAGCTTCACTTTCTAAAATGTGAAGCCACCTCCCAGCTCACAAATGGCTAATTATTTTCAGGTATCCAGAAACACAGTGAAATCTGCCTTAGCTGGCCACTTAGGGGAGAAGACAGAAGTTGTCGCATAATGACCTACTAATTAAAAAGGAAGAAAACCATACTCAAAAGATCTGGGAATACCCGTAAGATTGCCTAATAAGGATAATCTCCTGTACATGTTTCAAGGGAGCAGCAAACAAGACATGGCTGAGAGCCCATGCCTTTGACTGGAAGTTCCTTGAATTTCTTTGGTTGATTTTCATTTTTTTAGCAATAAAAATATGTTGGCTTGCCAACGTATCAAGTTGCTGTTTAACAGTTTGTGAAGCTGCAAGTCATATTTAACCACAGTTCAGAGACTTCAGAGGGGATAGAAAAGCACCTGATTCTTTATAAGTCAGTATTTAGCTGTGAATGAAGAATACAACCCTAGAGTTCAAGGGGAGCAGGTCAACAATGGCCTAATCCAAACACCATGAACGAAATTTACCGACTGCCAACCTCTGGACTAGTAGTCACTACTATTTAACAGTTATTTTACTTATCAACTCAAACCTAAGCATATTTCTTCTATCTGAAGCACAACAACTGACCAGCCAAAAGCCAAACAAGATAATGTGCCAGAGCATCTCCCTTCTCTCTGCCACATCTAACACAACAAGTAACTTCAGAGAACTTATTTGGAAATTTATTCCTGGTTTTCCCTGTCATGGTTTTATACCCAAATCAAAGTCTGCTGGAGAAAATGACAAATGATAGACTAAATGCCTGTCAGATGACTCATTAGCATTTACCTCCTCCCAAAAACTAGGCACCGCCTCATGCAAAGATTAAAGTATCCACAAGTACTTAAAAATAAGGCATTTTGTATACATGTGATTGTTACTATTAGCCAAGTTACTCCTTGAAGATAAGTGCTCTTGGAACAAATTTAGTGCTTCTAGTGTAATCAGTGCAAAGTAGCTATGGGATAGTCTTGAGATGGGTGTGGACCATTTTGCTCTTTGGCTTACAGGAACAAAGATTCCTTGGAATTTAAAGATACCTCTGCAAGGGATCATCACACTG
This sequence comes from Coracopsis vasa, assembly GCA_026283785.1. Taxonomy (NCBI): domain Eukaryota; kingdom Metazoa; phylum Chordata; class Aves; order Psittaciformes; family Psittacidae; genus Coracopsis; species Coracopsis vasa. The sequence continues at coordinate 46,454 of JANHGB010053118.1, forward strand.
TAAACTACCTAAGTCCCCACAGATAAATGCTAAACAGTAAGAAAACAAAGTGTGAATGTTTATCATTACCAAAATCACTGCAATAGCCTGAAAGTACCTGTATGCATCGTGGAATTAAATTGGTTTATTTTTAGTTCTTCTTTGGAGAAAAGAGAATGAATGTTCTAATGAAGAAGGAAGAAAAAATAGAGATGAGTAAACTAAGAAAAATAAAATTTCTCACCTGTATTTTTATTTTGGTAGTGTTTTTTTCTATAGTGTACTTTTCAAAGCAAGGAATTCTTAATTAATCTGGAATGTGGAGTTAATGCCTTTGTTTTAGCTTGACAGAAAAGAGATCATTGCAGCTGTGTTCTGGATAGCATAGATACTTCTAGCTAAGCACCATCTGGCTATCCATTCTATTTGCTGCTGTGGCTTTTCAGAGACTGAGCATCATGCCGAAGTGGTCATGTCAATTAAAATGCATTTTTTAGGACAGCACTGCAACCCTTAAGCACACATAAAATTAGACAGAAAATAGACCTCACATGCTGAATCAGAAGGATCTTTCCCACAATTATAGTATATTGATTTAATGGCAAGTTTAAGGAATAGATGTATTTAAATTTTGGAATATACTTCCAAATACCATTATGTCCAAAGTTCTTAGGGTATGTGTCCACCTACACCATGAATGCCATACAATGGTACTGACAGAGAGATCAGGAAGTCTTTGGAGTTGACCTTTTCACGCCTGAATTGTTTTCCAGCCCAACAGTTCTTAAGCCTAGAACAGGGCAGGGGAGAAAAAAATCCCAATGTAGGAAATGCAGTAGTGTCTTTTTGGGATATTGCTTGCCTCCATGCTCAATCCCATAGCCTCTGCTGCTATGCAGTCCCTTCACCTATACAGCTCCCACTTCGGATTCTTTCTGAGAATCTGTCACATTAGAAATAGTTACTGGCAGCTTCAGACCAGCTGCTTTTCTCCTGTTCCATTTCAGTTCCATTTTTACGTACAAAACCATGTGGAGCACTGAAACAGAAATATTTCCCAAGTGCAGTCTCTGTGGCATTAAGTGGAAAAAATGTTCCAGAATTAGCACCTCTACAAAGCATTGCTACAGCAATGAGGATATCCTATCTAGTATATAGAGAGATCACAAAACAGCTCAGTGATTTTATTTCTCAGAGTTCCCACTCTGGCTGTGGTAAGAACCTTTTACACATCTATGACTAAGATGTTCAAATATAATGCTTGGTTTGGGAAATCCAACATGAGGTTGTTGTCATAGACACAACTTCTTTTAGAAACCCTGCAGCATCCACACCCTTTGAAAACCAGGCCTCCCTCAGCTATTACAGAGGCTTCCCCCTTTTTCTAATTGTTTTTTGAAAGACTTAAATGTTTTTAAAAAGCTCTCACACACTTGAGGGGCTTCATACACGTGGCAGAAATAGTAGATGTCAAATCAGGTGCAACATACCATGCATTTTGTGGTATGCAAAGAGAGGGATCACGGTAAGACGGAGTAGTAAAGGCTTTTCTTACAGTGCCGTAAGCATCAGTTTTCTTGTAACTGCAAGAAATACTTAATCTTGGTTTTTTGAAGTTCCATTATAAATGTAAGGTTTTGCATAGCTCACTTAAATAGTTTAAATGACACAAGGTTAAGAACAGGAAAGCCTTTCACCAAAGGTAGTTAGTCCTTTCAAAGATTTCATATTATTTGAAGCTTACTTTCACTGCATTCTTTTACCTTGGCTGCTTCCCAAGTGGGTATAAGTTAATTAAATAGGATGTTGACCCTTTAACCTTCCCTATAAACTGCATCTTTGCCTAACTCTATTTAAATAAATCAGATAAAAAACTGATCATGTAGCAGAATATGTATTTTTACAGCTGGGGAAAAAACAAACATGTCTATTAAGCTTATTTGTAAGTACTTAGTAGTCAAAGCAACAGCCAAGACTCATGGATGATTTTAATTAAAATAAATCTGGGTGGGCACATAAATTAATTTGTGATGGCTTTTCTCAAACGGAAACTTCTCTAACATTACTGAACAGCACTGCACTACAGTCAAGTCCTCATTTGTTTGTGGCAGCTGAAGTTCAATCCACCTGATTAGCTTGTATTCGTTTTAAGCATCATATAACATGTAGCTAGTCTCTACGAGAAATATCAAAGATACGAGGCTGAAAACTGTTACAGGAAAGGAGAGAAAGAAAGAGCAGAACAGACGGGCAGATAACAGTACAGAACAATACCCAGCACTTCTGTAACAGACATGCTCTGGGTCTAATTATCAAAAGAAGGTGAAATAGATACACCTGAACGCCACGTTGCTCTCTACAGACAGCGTGACTTTCTGTATTATCTTTAGCCCTTTTCACCTTAGAATACAGGCTTCTGAGTATAAACACCACCTATTATCTCAGATTATTAGAACCTTCCAAAAAATGACAGTGCCTTTTACTTTGATCCAGAAACAAAATATAATTTAGGTAAGAAGGATGCTAACAGTTATGGATGAAGAAAAGAGCAACTGGCTCACTTATACAGAATGAACAAAGCATTAAGCTGCCTCTCCGTGCTCAAGTGGTGTGTTCAGGTCTCCACACAGGCAGTGACAAAGACGCTGCCCCTGGAGCCTGAGCACTGATCACATCTCTTACTCCCAGCAGGGACTTCATAAATTGAGTTCATCACAGAATGAAACCCTTCCAAAACGTAGGCCTTTGGTTTGATATATTAATAGTCATATTATCTAACTGCCTTACTGGTACATTATGTTCCAATTTTGCAGCCATTTGGTGATAAATTCATGCATATTCAAGAGCATTAGATTTTTATAATTGACTGGGACATATTTACCTATTTCCTGACACTTCTCTCAACCTGAGCTAACTAATCTAACTAACTAATCTTCTCTCATTGCTGAACTAACAGCAGGAAGATGACAACAACAGTCATGCCAGGCCTAAGAAACCCCCACTGAAGTGTGAGCAGAGAGGTGCGGGCACAGGAAGGGAGCCAGGCCTGCGCACCAGCTCCCATCTTCTGAGGGGCAACTGATATCCTCATTACAAGTGCCCAGGGCTTTTTAATGGCCTTATGTTTTGTCCACCTTTGTCAAACTACATTAAACCAGGGCTGTTACCAAACACAAGCTATGATAACAAAGATTAATAGGAATAAACTCTTCCATTTTCTACACTGTAAGGAAGTGGATCATATAACCTCACAAGCCAGGTTTCTCTGCCCCCTTCACTCTTCCCAAACAAAGGTTTCCAAAGTAAGGTCCAGCAGTAGAGTGTGCCCAAATTAAAAAACCCAAAGTGATAAAAAAAGGCACTGGAAATTCTGGCAATTACAATAAATAGTCTAAAGACACGTCAACAGCCTGTAACTCTCCCTCCTCAGAACATTTTTATCCCTACAAGTAATAACCGACAATAACGGCACTGTAAACCCAGAGAGATACATACTTTGTGCTTTGAAAGGGCTTTGCATAGAGTTATTTTAATTATTTTCCTTATATAGTAAGTGGAGGATGAAAAAGAGATTTCTGAAATAAGAAATGTTATTGTTAACTCACTAATCACAGCTGAGGGACTTAGGGGCAGTCTGGTTTCTGGAATATCTTTGAGCTTATTTTACAGAATTGACTAAGTTGGTGGTATCTCTGTCACACGGATTTCAATGCAAGGCACCAAAACTTCCTTTACGCAGAACTACAATAGACAACACTGGATACTGAAATTGTATCCTGGAAAATTTCAGAACACTAATATGTGAAACAGGAGATTTTTATTAATTTAAAGAAGTTAATTTTTCATTTGTAAATGCCTATTTATGAGGTGATTTGAGTTTCGAGTTGATGTATATCATACACACTATGTTATTTATTTTTCAAACATAAAAACCATATCCCTGCTGTTTTGAGAAACTACTGACCCTTAAGAGTCAAAGCAAGGGCTTGATTTCTCTCCTTTCATTCTGAGGGCCCCACAGAGGAGGAGGTTATGAGCTTCCCTATTTTGGTTCTTGACATTCAACATGGTTATGGCTTGGGAGCAATAGAGTAGCTGGGGGCAAACTGGGCGTTGACACATAGGTAGAACTGCCAAAGGGACCTTGGGAAAAAGCCAAGATGATGGCCAAGGAGCCCAGCATGGCAGAGCAGACAAGGAGGGCAGAGTCCAGCTGAAGGCAGGCAACCACACAGCTACAGACATCGAGGCTGCGCAGCAGAAGCTGCTGTAATATGGAAATAGATTCTTACCCTCCAGACCCATATGTCATCACACCAAGCTGAAGCTGCCGGCTAAAATGGGCAATTTCACATGAACTTGTCAGAGTGACTGCCAACACAGAGCTTGTTTTCCACTGGTGCCACCCACTCTGCTAATCCGATTCTGTCTCCTGATTTGCTTTTAAATAATAATGAACGCAGCAGATGGGAGGGGAAAATGTTCCCGGCAGTTAAGCCAGCATGTGAGTGAGGCTCTTTGCCTTTCACATATCTTGTGCAAACTAGCTCTAAATGCAATGTCAAGTGATTAATAGTGGTTAAACAAGAAAGCCAGGATTTACCATGTTCTCAGTCATTCAATCTTTGACCAAGACAGGCAGGCAAACAAAACAGACAAGAGGGATAACATGTTGAAAGAGAAAGACCCAACTTTCATAATGTTTAACTTTGGTAAGGAGAGGGATTTTTTCCCTTTTCCCATCCTTGGAAATACTATTTTGTTTTGGGGGGAGGAGGGAAATATGGGTGAGGAGGTTAAACACCAGAGCAGTTTTAAAAACACCTTTCGAGTCAAACACCAAGTACTCAGGACAGGCACTATTTAGCACAATCCTATGGCTGACTCCTTTTTGATAAGGAGAGGGGAAACAGGCTGAAGCACCAGGTTATGGAATAGGGATGTGACTGAAGAAATAGGGCAGAAGGAGACACGGAGAGGCAGAGGGCAGACAGAAAAGAGTGTACAGCCAGGAGGCTACGTATCTTTTCAGCAGTGGCAGGAGGACCTATTATTCCTGGGTCACACAACATTATCTCCTGTCCAACAAACAGCAGGTAAGCTTGTTTGCACAGTGCACCGTGTTTTCTCTTGTGTCAGCCTGACACAGAGGATAATCACCTCCTACTGCTACCTACTGCCTCACACTGTGGGTTGAAAGGTATGAATACCACTGACAACACATCTTGATGAAGCTGAAAGAAGGCATCAGTATGATTCCACACACCGAAACTTCTTTCTTTCATTTCCTCAGTTTCTGAAAATTTAGGAAATCACAGCTCTTGAAAGGAGTTTAAAATGCTGGTGCACTATTGCATCTAATCCCTTCTTCTTCTGTAGTAGTCCTTAACATGTGAGCATTTTCTTGCCCCACGTGAGACCCTTGCCACTTTCACTGCTTAAACTAAATGCTGCTTTTGTAAGACGGAGTTTTATTGAAAACAGGACCCTTTACTCCTTTATTGTGGAAGTTGAAAGGTCTCAAGTAAGTTGAGCAGGAGACAAGAAAAAGTAAGAAAATTTCAGTACCTGAATGCCTAGAAAGTTGCATTTGAGTCCTTCCTACATGATGCTAGAAAAGTTTTATCAGAGCTCATATGTGACATTACAGAAGTTATACTTATCTATTGTATTTTATTTTTTTCTAATAGAAATTCACTTGGCAGCTCTTATTTTCTGTATAATCCAAGACGGTTCCTGGCTTGGGCTGCTGATGTACTAATCATCCACTGCTCCAACTGAGGTCAGTGTAAAATAAAATCCAATCTGAAGATGTTCAGCCCTAAAAGATGCTAGGAGCTCTGAGAAGTCAGGCAAGAAAAACTGATCTATTTTTAACAACTGCCATTTTAATACCTGTGTCTCATCTCCTATGTATAAAACGGACACCTCCGTATCATCTCAGCTCATGGAGGTACTGTGAAGGTGGCTTTCCAGTGTTAGCAAGGAACTGAGATACAACTCATCACGAAAAGTCTCCATAGAAATAAAGGACTCCGTATCTGGTGCAGGCTATGGATGCTGTAGCCGTAATGCAGAGGATCAAACACTGAACATGAAAAGAAACATTAACTATCTACCAGTGTTCACAATCCATTATTCTGTAAAAAAGCGATTTGAGGTCCCAAAGAAATAATAGCGTATGATCCTGCAAATGAAGACTGTAGATGAATGCATAAACCACAGGTGGAGGAAATTAAATTTGAAACCTTAATTTTTGTATTTCCAAACCACTGGCTGAATTTGCCACTTTAATAAAGTTCTGGAAGCAGACTTTAGGAGAAGTCTGCTTTACGAGAAGATGGTGCTGCTAAGAACTAATGATACATCTTCCCAGTTGGTCACAAATAGGATGAAGAGATTCATAATTGAAACATAAGCCTGGCTCAAATTTACTATCAGCTTCTACATCTTTCAACTGAAATATTTTGTCTGGTTTGATGTTGCAAGACCACAGTAACATAATTTGAGACAGCAACCTTTGATAATGCAGAAAAACAGATATTCCATTGTGTAAATTTTATTATCTCTGTTTTTCCATCTAATGTAGGGAGTTTAGCATATGCCTTCTAAAAACTGAAAGAATTTCATACAGGCATCTGTACTGGCCTGTTCTTTGTACTAATTAAATTAGTTTCCTGTTGAGTAAGTAAAATACTGGCAGCCAGGAACAGTTGGGGAGACAGCTCAGAGGCTTAAGCACTGAACCATGAACTTTTCTGTTTACTACAATATTAAACAAGTAGACACTCTTGCTGACATTATCGGGTATGAAAGAGCATTCTGTTAAGGTATTTGTTTCATTAATGTTTGTGAACTACTGGTCTTCTTAAAGAGAGACTTTTAAAGACATAAAAAGTATTTCATTTGATACAGTTAACTAAATAAACATATTTTTTGGTTTAAAAATACATGTGTCAAAGTTAAAGCTGAATTTGAACTTCCAATCTAAGGGGTCAAAATTCAGAAGGGAGAAGTAAGTAAAATAGCCTCACAAGAACCCAGCCTGATCTTTGGCTCCATACGTCCTACCACTTTAATGATCACAAAAGAGAAAACTTTATACACCGCACAGATCTTCAGCCCCAGCACCTCACAAGTGGTGTTGACACCTTGAAGGATTAGGGCAAGAGACATCGTGTCTCTGATCTTCTATTCTAGTGTCTTTCAGCAACTGCTGGAGAGTTTGCCATACTTATAAATAAAGCCTAACGACAAAGAAGCACACACAGAATATGAATGGGAGGTCTAAATAGCCATTCTTACTTCAGTTTAATTTTTTCTTGTAATGTAAGAGCTCTTAAAGTATTATAAATTGTTTACATTGAAATATACATGCTTACCACACTACATATACACTGAGACTTTGTGTGCATATATTTAGCTCAAAGCTAATCTCTGAATAAAAGCCCTTTCTGAAAATAGGGATTTATAAAAAGAAACACTGATAAGCTTTCAGCTACAGGGACTCTAGTGGTCACTGCAAAAACAGCATTGCAACACAAAACCTGTGTGATTTTCTGGATCACCCCATAAATCTTCCTTTGTCCCATGAGTTTAAGTTTTCAGCCAAGAAAAACAACATTCTTCATAAAATTAATGAAAACAAGCTGCTCTTTGCCTACAGAAAAAGATTTTTCTTAATTACGTTTTTTGCTTTGAATCATATATCCTGTAGTTTGATTAAATCCCTTTAGAAGTCAACTAAAAATTAGAGCTTTGCAGCGTGAGCCTCAAAGGTGGTGTTTACTTGGAGAATATGAACCCACTGTGCATTTGGAAGCTGAAATTAAAGCAAGAATAAGAGTAATATGCAAGACAGTTTTTATTATTTTCATTATGTCACTGCATAAATTTATTTTCAGGGCTTAAGAGTTTGCTGAGAAATATGATTTGGCCAATGTATTTATTAGAAATAAATGGGCTGTATAAATGAATGTAGATAAAGCAAGAATACTGGAATTCTAGTTAATCCCTTGAGGCAGTAAATCAGGATTTCTAAAACACTTAATGAGAAATATCTGCATCAAGGGGTTAAATATATAAAATATGAAAAGTCAAAGACAAGAACTGGATTAAAAGGTCACACGGAGATGGTGCTGAAAAAATGGAGCCTGCTGCTAAATAGATATCCAAAAGACATTTATTTAGGTTCACTGGCTGCAGCAGCCGCTGGCATACTCTAAATGAACTCATACAACAAACAAAAATCAAATTCTAGTGACAGTCTTTGATCATTTTTTTAGTACCAAAGCAGAAAATTTCCTTGTGAGAACCATGTTACATGGACATGATTAAGCTAACGCAATTAATTGCTCTAACTGAAAAATAGAAGTGCTCCTTGTCTATACCCTCACTGTGTCCTTATGGCCTCAGTAGTTCAGATGAGCCCCATATCCTTCCTGGCAGACTGAGTCTAATCCCCAGTGGAGACAACAGAGAGTGAAAGGACATCACTCATTAATTTAAGCACTAATTGAATCATTTCCTATTCACCTGAAAAGCTCCCTCAACTCCAGAGCGAAGCCGAAGAACCAAGTTTCTGCCAGACCGAAATCGTAGACTGAAAAACAATTCTCTTTCACTCTGGCTCTGAAGGCTTTTATACACAAAAAGTCTTCAAAAATCTTGTTTGTATGTACTACTAAAGAAGATCGACTCAGAAAACAAAGCCCAGAACCTCAACCACCCTAACAAAAAGTATATTGCTCATACAAAGAGCACGTTCCCTCAATTCTCTGTGCAGCAGATGTATTTCTAATGTAACCACAGTCATCACCCACAACCAGTAAGTGTTGGCTCCAAAGCTCAGAGGTGTGCTTTGTTGTAAGTTATGAAGCAACAAGACATACCCTGATATATGTATGTTTCTGCTTTTATGTGCACACATGGATAAAACTGAACTTCATTTTTTTATTACCATATGAAGCCTGTAGCCCTGACCCTTTAAGGGACTTCATGCAAAAAGACTGGTACCCACACAGAGCTTGTTTGAAGTCAGTGTGGTTCTCCCAGTGGGAGACAGGAAGAGATGAGAATTACGGAGTTAAATTTGTGTATTAGTATTTTCAAGATAAATTAAATACTTGCAGCTAAAGCAATAAATACTGAAATCCTACTGTGCATTGATACCTTTTAGATCTTTGGGAAGGCAAGTGACCTTGATCCTGCCTCTGTCGTTCTAAGCTTAAAAGTTTTCAATTTTTAAGGAAATTTAGTCCAGATTGAGAGAGAATTCCTATTCTCTGCACTGGCACCTCCAGAAATTTCACTAGGTCTTAATCATATCCCTAAAGCTACATACTCATTCAGTTATATTCCTAAATTGAGGCTTGTATGAATAGGAGATGAAAAGAGACTTTTCTTTGTACGACAAATTACAGTGCTCATCACTTTTGTTCAGCAAGGTCAGATCAAATAATATTTCACAAATCAAGGAATACCTTCAAATTCCTGCGAAGAGATGCATAGGATTAGCTCCTGTACACATCTTTTCATGTCTGGGACAAGGCTGACTGAATCTTCTAAATCCCTGGACAACAGTGATATGTACTAGTTAGACCTTTTAACGTAAAATTCAGAGTATGAAAGTTAGTTCCAAACACCAAAGTTTTCTTCTTTTTCCCACCTCTTTGTTAAAGATGCACATCTGTATTACGCTAACATGAAGTTGTTCAAATGAACATTAACATGAACTTCTACCTTATCTCTTGAAAGCTGTGGTACATTAAAAATGGATTTTAACAGGCACTTGCATCTTGTTTCATTTAACATTATTATCTGCCTGTGGAGTGGGTAGTCCACTCCTTTCACCTAGATGTTGTCAAATCTTAGCCCAGCACAGCAAGCTTTAGGGCATTTTCTCACTTGTTATTTGGCCTCTTGGTTATCACTCATGCACAGCAAGAAACTACCGAAAATTGCCCAGGGAATGGCCAATAGTCTCAAAAGCACTGTTTTAAAGGAGAATATTGACAGAATTAGCTAACACATCAACTATGTATAATCTGTGAATTGTGCTCACTATGCACACATTTTCTTTGTAAGAACTGGCTATTATGATTCCATACAGTTGTCAAAATTCATTGTAAAATGGCATTCTTTTGACAGCTCATTTTTACAGTGACACTTAAAAATATTAAATGAAGATAACAGAGAAGTACTTACTTCCAAGAAGCTAATCTTGAAAATAAAGGACATTTTAATCACTATTTTTATTCATTTCACAAAGCCAATACCTTTACTCCTATGGGCCTGAAAGAGTGCATGAACGTACAGAGAACATGCTATCCCAGCATTGCTAATTTGTCTGGATTTGACCTCTGAGGAACAGTTTGTGTCATCGTGGAGCAAAAGCACTGGTAAAACATTTGTCTAGATAAAAGACCTCAAGCAGTTAACCTGCTCAGCAGAGGCACTGCAACCAGGCACCGGGATAATGACCTCTACTCAAATGGAGAAGGTACATCAATGTAATACTATGACAGCAAGGCAAAAGATGACAGTAGCTCAGCAGGAAAACATTAGCAAGGATATAACTCTTGGTACCGTATGTGAACAAAATGCCTTAAGAAGTACAATGCCAACCTGCTTTTACCCAGTAACGATTTAAACTTGAGTATTTAAGAAAAAATGTATTAAAAAATCACCCCCAACTTTGTTCTCCAATTGTATTTCAAACTCTTGTTTCCATTCTGCATTATTTTTCCCTAAATAAAAATCCTGATAAAAGCAAATATACCATATGGGTAAAAGCTACCATTCAGATGAAATCAGCCTTTCGCATTTGATACATGAATTATTGGAGAGCTGTGGTTTTTCTGACATTACGCTTACACATAAACCAGAAGAACCTGATGAGTCGTGTTTAGCAAGTCAAACCTGTCCTAACAGATGAACTAATTTCTTATGCAGATTATTTACACTTAGGACACCTTTAATTGCTTATACTTAACTTTTCTTGTTTCTTTTTTTAAAAGGAGACACTGTGTCACATATCCATTATTTTTACCAGGCAGAATGCCTTCAATATTTAGCTACCGCTCTTTCAGCACCACACAAAAAGTTCTGGGTTTAAACTATTTATTTTTAAAGTAGTAGCATGATCAGACCTGCATGTTTATCAAAAGATCTTTGCTTTATGAGGGAGATTTTAGTCTGTGAGGTTTCCTCTACACATGGTAGGCAGCTGTCAGCAGCAGTGAGCAGGGCGAGGGGTCACCGCAGCTGCTCTGCGAAATCACAGGGTTCCATCAACATCGCAAAAACCCTGCAGAGTGGGAGCTGGGAGACCACGGATTAGAGTACATTGGAGTGTGTATATAAGGTCACATCACGTCTATCAAAGTGATATCAAACTGGTACGCCATACAATACATTTTACTGTGGTCTGTGTTCAAAGAAAATAAAAGGAGAATGGACATGTGTGTAGCAGACCACAGTTTAACACAGATTTTCACATTGTCCTTTTGAACAGATGGATTTACTAAGTTCACAAAGACGTGCTGAATATGTATACACAGTGGAGATGTGTTGACTGGGAGAGAACTACATTTCATGAATTCTTCAGGTCAGACATGAATGAGATCAAAATAATTCTTATTAATTAAATAG
>JANHGB010053120.1:0-10090 GCA_026283785.1 Coracopsis vasa
TCCTGCAACAAAAATAGCTAAAGGGATTTTTTTCCCCTCACTTCGAGTGATGAGTCTGAACTTGAAAAGCTGTAGCCCAAAAGAAGAACTCTGCAGTGAATAATGGCCTTCGTGCTAGTTTCTGTTGCCACAAGCCCTATAGGAGCATCAATATTGTTGTTTAAATTGTAAATCTGCAACTTTCATCTCAATGCTTCAACAGTCAAACAAACAAATTACGTTTTTACATAATAAATTTGAGAAAGAAAAGCTTTCTTGCTGAGTTTTCTTTTCCTCCTACCAAGCACACACAAACCCCAGTTATTTTAATGAGCAATATGGGAAATATTCAGCAAAGTCTACTGGTGTGCTCAGACTTCAAGGTGCAGCAATGTGGGAGGACTTGTCAGCAGTTTGAGTGGCAAGCTTTTAATGAGCAGGAAAAGTAATTTCTTTTGTGGTCAGGAATCTAATAGTCCCACATTCACCAAACGTGAAGGGGAAAGAATGAAGAGAGAGGAACATGGAAGAGTGGCATTGAGAAATAGGCAGGAATTTGGCTTTTAGAGTGAAGTTCAGAAGTGACCTGTTGTTTATGCTAAAGTTTAATCCTTATAAACTTGATAACATAGACAGGTCCTGCATTCCTCCCTGAGGGTCACGGAAGGGCTAACTTTAGCAAAGGGAAGGTATCCCAAGCAGTCAGATCCATGCAGTTTTCCAGGCAGCAAACTTTTTTGCTTATTCATCCTGCTCTAAATGAGCTTTGTTATTTTTTTCCACTCCCAGGCAGCCTTTTGAAGCAGAATGGGAGTTAGTTTGGAAACCAAAATGCTTAATCCCAAAAATATTTCCAAGTAATTTCAGAGTAGAAAGGTCACGGTGCTTTTGATGTGTTCGTATTTAGAGCGTGATCACAATTGCAATCATACACATTGACAAGAAGATATTGTCTGGATTTGGTAGCAGCTCATTTAGTGACTCAGGCTGATTCCTGCTGTCCTTACGGAGCTTGTAGCAGGGTTTTCGTCTGCAGCCTTGTTAGTTTACAGGACAAAACCCTTTCCAGTGACTGTTCCAGCAGCCTGGAAAACTGTTTGGAGTTCTGATACTGAGAAGAATCCTCTTGACTTGGAAGTGAGCAGTTTGAAATGCAAGTCGTTCACAGGGAAGGAGTGCGAGACCCCGCCACCAAAGTGTAACAGAACATGCCTGCGGATGGTGATTCAGTAAAAGAAACAAAAGAAAAAGCCAAGATGCAGCTTGGAGCTCTGGTTGGTCAGTGTCAGATAATGCAGTCTGGGTTTTCCATAGACTTGGAATCAGGAAAAGAAGTGGCTGGAGGATTTTTGAGGTTTGTGTTAAGGGGAACTATTTGGATTAGGAAGCCCATGGAGGACAGCGCTGCTCAGACCGGAGGAGGCAAAGATGCAGCTTGTGCTTCTGGGAGTGGAATATGGGAGCTGCAGACATGGTGGCTGGTAGGAGGATAGGGCTGGGAAGACCGTGACTTCTCATCACAGCCCCAGGTAGTGCAGAGAATAGGAGCAGAGGAGTATTCCTCAGTGTGGCCCTGTTTCCCAGCTCCAAATTACACCTTTTCCTGGCAATGCTCTCTAGAACTGGTGCCCCTTCAGGGTGCCAGAGTGGAAGCTGCTCCCGAGCAGCAGTTCCCAAATGTTTTTATGGGGGAGAATGAAGAGGTGAGAATGTATCCTTGCTTGTAGGCAGGAAAGAAGGAATACACTGGGAAAAGCTGGAGAAGCAGTGATTGAGGAAACTGAAGTGCCCCAGGGGTTCAGCATGGAGCCCTTAAAATAGTTAGCATGTCTCAACCTGAGTTACAGTATCAATTTATAGATACTTGGAAGAATATATAAGCCTTTTGCATTCATGTGGTCTTTAACTAGAGACACTAAACCAAGTTATTTCCTGTGTTTTGGTGGCATTAGGTTGGAATAACTTGCAATCATGCTGCAAGAATGCTTTCAGTAATGTGGCTGTAGATTAACTTTTGCCACAGCAAAGATCTGGAAGCTTCCTGTGTAAATGCAGCTCAAGTGAACCTTTGAAGCAAAGAGGACTGCTTGACAAGTTAAGTAGGCTCTGCTGGACTGGAGAGGAGCCTGCCTTTCTCATCCAAAGTTCTCCTGCAGTTTCATGAATTTCAAGGATGTTGGGGCTCAGGATGGCCTGGAGGTTCATAGAGAACAAGGATACTCAGAGGGTGAAAGTCAGGTTCTGAGCTTGCCACAAACTCACTTTGTTGTTCAGTTCTGAGCCCACCTTGGGGTTTGCTTGTATATGGGAATTCCTGTGTCAAGCTGGAATGGGTGTTGGTGACACACTGTATATTCTTTGCACAAGCTGGAATGGGTGTTGGTGACACACTGTATAGTCTTTGCACAAGCTGAAATGGGTGTTGGTGACATACTGTGTAGTCTTTGCACAAGCTGGAATGGGTGTTGGTGACACACTGTATAGTCTTTGCACAGCTTTGTGCACAGGAGTGGTACAGTTCCATGGCAATTCAAGCTGATCTGATTTGCTTCTGTCACAGTCCTGCTCTCCTTCTTCCCCACCATCACTTTTGTCTCTGTTCTGCTCCATGCCTGCCCCAGTAGTGAACTGCTCAGGAAGGCTACCATGATGAAAACAAGTGCATTTTGGTTTTGGAAGCAAGAGTTCTCTGCTGGCTTCTGCCTGAACTGCTCGAGCGTGGGGTCAGGTTAGCCCCAGTGCAGGGAGGGATGGGGAGGCTGCCCTGAAGCTGTGCCAGCTGAAGTCAGCTTGAAACTATTGCAGCACTGCACCCTGCGAGTGAGGTTACTCCGGGTGAAGTTACACGAGACAGCTGAGTACATCCAACAGCTCTGCTGCTGAATGGGGGAAGTTCTGCTCCCTGTGCTCTCCCACCCAACGGGGAGTTCTGCCTTTGCTGTTTGCCAGCTCTGGTTCTTGCTGGATCCCTTTTCTGAGCTCCTCCGGCTCGCTAACCCAGCAGAAAACTACGTTGGGGTTTATTTCATGTTTTGGGTTTTGCTGCATTATTTCCTTGCCAAGATAGTGAACTGAATTGGCTCACCAACAGATTTGACAAGCATCCAGAGCCCTCACAAAATAAATAGGGGAGAGCATATGGGTGGAAGTGTGGAGGATGTGGTGGGGACCGGAGAAGGGGAGCAGGGTCTCCGCCTTTCGGTGGCCAGCTCAGGCTGTAACTTCACACTCCTGTTTAAAGGAGAATGAGCCCCCATCCCCTGCCTGTGAGCAGTCTGTGGGTCGGTGCCCTCAGTTGCTGTGCATGGGGTGCTTTCTTTAGACAAACCCACTTGAAAATTGATGGTGTTCTTTCCTTTGTCAGTTCTCGTTTGCTGGGGAAGGTGGTCAGATGTGAGTTTGAATGTAGGAATAGCGTGATAGTAGAATACTGTTACAACCCGAGCATGGTGCTTGGCTGGTTCAGAATAGCACGTTCTTGTAGGTATGCCTGTGCAGAAACTGGGTACAGCAGAAAGCTGGAGTGATGGATATGGGAAGGTGGCAAAATGTTCATTAGTGTACCAGGACTGCAAATCTCTGTCAGTAAATGCACCACCCAATGTTCCTTACTTCTTT
Organism: Coracopsis vasa; assembly: GCA_026283785.1. Taxonomy (NCBI): domain Eukaryota; kingdom Metazoa; phylum Chordata; class Aves; order Psittaciformes; family Psittacidae; genus Coracopsis; species Coracopsis vasa. Next base: position 3,598 of record JANHGB010053120.1, read on the forward strand.
GTCACCTGGCAATTAGAAAGTCTTTCGTTTGCATTTACTTGCTGGTCATTATGACTTGTAAAATATGGGGGAAGCAGAAAGTGATAAATTACTGAAGATACCTTGTCAGTCGAATGTGTAAAAACTACAGTAGTGAAACGGCCATGGAATGAATTCCATATCACTTTGCTGAAAGACATGGAGCTGGAGCAACACACAAATGTAATTCAACCGAGGCCAGTTGCAGCAACAACTTGAATCCTGTTTCTTTACTACAGAAAACTTGGTTATAGCAGCATATATTTGATATAGAGCAGTTGTCTGTGGTGTGTGCTCACTGCGAGCCGAGGCTTTTAGTGAGACTGGGCTGGTAGAACTTGAGGCAGCGTTTTGGCTAGTTGCGTTTAAATAAAGCTATTTAAATGTTAGCATGTCATGACATCTCCAAATGCATGTTGCTGTGTGAGGAATTCACGTTGGCCATGAGCAATATGTCTCGTAAGCAGGAAAGCTCATCTGTTATGAGGGTGATCTTTTAGTTAATGAAAACCTTTGCAAATAGCCCCAAATTAATCACTTTGCAGTGAGGGAATGCAGCAGATTGTATTTGCTGTCTTCTGCTTCACAGGCAGTAGCAGTTGTTCTGACTTTGCAGTGTGGTAACAAGGTGAGTGTTAGGGTGAGGAGTTCCTGTGTGTGCTTCATCTGAACAGTTGTATCCGTGCCCCAGATAAGTACCCAGGGTTGGGACACATCCTTTATCTGACAGTGCCTGGGCAGAAGGTGGAAAATGTTACTAACAGACATTGTATTTTGGGGTATGCCATCCCAAACCTGCCTCTTTAGATAAGTGTCTTGTCAGTAGGAAGATCTCTGCTGAGGTTAAAACTACGGCTTGTGAGATATGTAAAGGAAATGGTCCCGTTTGGGGAGGTGTTTTGGGTACTCTGCCTGAGGTTAAGAGGTGCTTGGGTGCTGAAATCCCAAGCCAGTGGTATCCATCCTTTACAGACCACTGGAAATCACTGGTGGTGATGCATGAAGAGCAGTGGTTGTTGCCTTTCCAGCTTAGCTCCTGAAACACTTGGAGCATGGTGTGGGTCAGCCAGAGAAACTCAAGAAGCCAAGCACAGAAGTGCCTGCGTCTGGTGGCACAAGTCCTCTTTGGACATTGTGGGTTGAGAAAATCCTTTAGGAAAAGTTCAGATACGCAATTTATAAGCTGAAAAATTCATAAACTGGGAAAAGGTTTTCCCCACAGGCTGCCAGGGAACTGAGAATGAAATTAATGTGCCCCATTTCCTGCTCCTGTAGTTCTGAGTCTTACATACACAGATAGGAGTAATAAATGAATAAAGAACAAAGCACTGGCATATCCTGAAAGCGAGATTATACCCTGAAACCTGGAGGCATTTGTTAGCCCTTTCTGGGGTGCAGCTTGGGACTGGCAGCTGGGAAATGATCAGCAGAAGCTCATTGAAGAGGACCTTGAAGGAGAATGAAGTGGCACATCCAAGTGTTGATGGAACTTCCCTGTTTTTTGCAGAACCGTGTGCAAATGTCACCAGCATCCTCTTGGTGAAATCCTTGGTCTGGAAATTCCTTCTTTTTCATTTGAAACCATATCACAGAGTGGAAATGGATGGGGGTGATGGAGGAGCAGGCTGTTCTGCAAGCAAAGTTTGTAGCTTTCTGTTGTTCTGCCAGGGTTTAAGGCCTCGCTCCTTTCCCTGAGCGATAGCGAAGCAAGCTGTTCCTGTGAGAGTCCCTGGGTTGGGATAACATCTGCAAGGACTCCCGGAATTCCCAGTTTTCTGTGAAGAGAAGGTTGTGAGGGAGGAAATAAGCGGCCTTGACACGTATTTGAAGAATGATGGAAACTTTTTACCCAAGTTGTTAAGGAAGATGGTTGTTACTGGAAGGGTACGTGGGATTCAAGTGTAAAAAGTCATCTTGAGCAGTGGGCCTTGCTGTGGAGTTCTGTTCTGTTGAGGTGTAATTCAGCTTAGGGTAAAATCTCTCCAGTTAAACTGATCATCCCTGCCTTTTGGGAGGCTGCTCTTTCTCACTGGGGGTGAATGTGTGGGTCCTGAGCCCATGAGTGAAACAAGTGAAACGGCTGCAGTGATTTATGGTGAGATCCATTGATTCAGATCCAGCTTTCATATGTAGAAACACTGAGTGTGACATCCCGGGTGGTATTCTGATTTCACTGGCAGGAAAATGGAGACACAAGGAAGGGATTAGCTTGCACAGGACATCTCATAGGCAGTGTGGAGGTAAAACACGGGGGTTTTTGACTCCTGATCTAGTGGTACAAATGCTTCTCAGGCGTTTCTGGTAGCTGTCTCTCCCACACCAGCCCTCACGTGTCCTTGCTCTGCAGTGCTGTGTTGCTTCTGCATGTGCCTTTGGTTTCTTTCAGTAAAGCAATCTGTGTTTTTAGTACTGATGTTAATAGGTGTAGGGGGGAGCACATTATGAGGTGGATACAGGTGGAAAAATCTCCTGTTTTGAGTTGCTGATGGGGAAGTGCAGTAGCTTGGACCAGGGTGCTTTTCCTGCTTGTTTTCGCTAGCTTTGTAATGCTACAAGATAGCTGGGGTTAAGAACAATGTTGCTACTGATATGCAGCCATCAGGACTGATACACTCTGTGAAGGGGCCTTCAGAGTATTTTGGCAAACTGTGTTTGGATGTTCAGTGCACACAAAGTCTATCTGCATTGTGCAGGAGGATAATCCCTGTCTGTGCTGTTCCCCTCCTGTGCTGAGATCATTCTCCTATCCCACTGTTACCCAGCTGAGGTCTTGAGAGTTCTCAGTTTTTCCATAATGACAAAATGAAATCAGCCCTAGGATGACTGGTGAAATTCCTCTCGGTTAAAGCATCTTGTCCTGAATATTTTCTGGCTGTTTCTTTTCGTTGGAGAACTCGGTGTCTTGCGTTTGAAAGGAGAAAAGATGCAGCTTAGGAACTGCTGTTGTTTAAGGTACAGGGAGGAGCGTGTAGCTTGCTTCTAGAACATAATCTGTCCAGCTGTGACTTAGTCATCTTCAGTCTTATATAAAATGCGTCCAATCTAAATAGTTGAGCATCTCCCTCCTGAATGCGGCAAACCAGCGTCTGTTGTGCTTCTGTGAAGCTGTAACAAGCACAAGCCATCTTCTTAGGAGTGCCTTCAGAGTGGTGAACCTGCAGCATCCATCATGCTGTCAAGCCTCATTTGCTCATGTGATGGGATTTCTTGGGGTTGTTTTTAGTCTGTTCCACATTTTTTCCAAGTTTAAAGAGGTTCCTTGCTGCTGGCAGGGAATGCAGCACTGATAATCCTGAACAGGAGAGCAGGGAATGTAATGTGAGAACAAGAGTGGCTCTCCTGAGTCAGACTGAAGGTTTTGTTCAGCTCTGACAGGGCCAAAAATGGATGCTTAGGGAAGAATGTAAGGTGAGAGGATCACAGGATCTTGGCTAGCATCTCCCATTTCAGTGTAGTGGTTTATGCTGTTACATAAATCCAGCCTTGCTCTTAGTCGCTTTGATTTCACATAGCTCTTTTTTAAGCAAAGGGGGAGAAGTTCACTATTATGACACGCTTTTGTGTGGATAAATACATGTCCACAATAGTCCTTTGTTTATATAATTATGGGGGTTTTGGAGGGGTGGGGGAGATTCTTGTTAGTGACTGGTAAGCTTTGTAGGGACTGGCTTGTGTGGGTTGAGAGATACTCTGCTAGTTAAGGGGTGATGGGCATCCTTATTTAAGTAGTCAAGGAGACAGATGCTGTGAGTGTGTTGTTAAATAAATGTATTGATAAATATAGGTGCTGATAAATCTTACCACTGCAGACATGAAAGATGACATTTAAGATGATACCACTACATTTGCCACTACTACATGTTTCACAGAGCTGGCAAAGCTGACATCTTAAGTCACCCACATATACAGTGGAAGAACAGTCTCCTTTGGAGGAGTTAGAGCTGAAGCTTCACTTGGGTAGTTTGAAGCATTCTTCAAAGGCTTCTGAGAAAGTGTTTCATGTAGTTTTAGTTTAAGAAAAACCCCAAGTTTTATACTTTTTTCCTAAGAACTACAGATGTGCTGTGCTCACTGTGAAAACTTAATAGTGGGTTGATGCTGCCTGGGGACCGCTGGGCTGCAGTCTGTTGCATGTGTTTCAATTCCCCCCCCAAAGGATTGTGGTAAATCCATATGGTGTTTTGTAGGCTGTGCTTGACAAACATGGCCTAGCTCATTTGTGAGCTGCAATGCCAAGTGTAGAAATGACTAGGTGAGATTTTCCAGTCTTTGTTAGGTGGAAAGTCAGATCATTAGAAGGTTATTTTTGGCCTTAAAATGCATAGTTACGCAAACACTTGGTGGCCCTGGAGAAGAAATGAGCAATGCCCTGAGCAGCCTGATCCAAGTTGGCTCTGCTTTGGGGAGAGGAGGGGATATCCGTCAGTTAACCTTCAGTGGCCACTTCCAACCTGGAGTGTTCTGTGGTTCTGAGGGTGTAGGAGGTGTGGGGAGGCCATGCCTGGTTGGGGTAGAGAGGGCAGGAATTACAAGGAAGAAGGCAGAAGAGGAAGAAGGCAGGGGGCTTATAAGGATGCTGGGGATGGACTCTTCATTAGGGACTGCAGTGATTGGACAAGGGATAATGGGTTCAAACTTAACAGGGGAAGTTTAGATTGGATCTAAGGAGGAAGTTCTTTACTGTAAGGGTGATGAGGCACTGGAATGGGTTGCCCAAAGAAGTGGTAAATGCTTCATCCCTGGTGGTGTTCAAGGCCAGGTTGGACAGAGCCTTGGGTGGCATGGTTTAGTGTGAAGTGTCCCTGCCCATGGCAGGGTGGTTGGAACGAGATGATGTTAAGGTCCTTTCCAACTCTAACTATTCTATGATTCTATGGAAAAAAAAAAAACAAACAAACAAACGCCAAAACCAAAACAACAAAGCAGCATACACTTATTACCACCTTGATCTGACTATTGTTGCCATTTTAGCTATTCAGGGTATCAGACCCTATAAAAGCGCAGGATTAGATAAGACATTATTTCAAATATTCAAATATTTCAAATGCAATGTTGTTCCACACAGCCAAGGTCACAAGGCCCTTGTGTATGGAGCACATGCTTCTGACAAATGAATCCTCCGCACAGTTTCAAGTAGCATCCGTCTACATGCTCTACTGTGACATTATTTTCAGTTTGTTTATGGGTTAAGTCCAAGCTGCGTTTTCTCTTGAGTATTTCCAGAAAGTAAGTATTGAAGTAACCTATGTAAAAGTTGCCTTTGGGTTGTAAATTTTAACTTCTTATTAAACTCAAAGACCACTACATCACATTAGTACTTAAAGAACCTTTGACAACCAGAAAAATCACTACTAGAACAACTTGTCTCTGTTCTCAATGTATCAAAGTGTGTATCTATTTTACCAGTAAAGTTTCCCCAAGCCTGAACTACAGCATTTTAAGAAATCCCACTGATTGTATTATCAAAGAAAAATAATTATTTTAAAGGGCCTCTTTTGGCATCACTGCCACATAGGACTTCTTTATCCTCATGCTGGCCAGACTACTGACTACATTACAACCAGTAAAACCTCAGCAATGGAAGAATATCTGCTTGCAGCACTATAAAGCCTGGCTCGTCAACCCTGGCAGTTGCACTGCTGGAAGAAAGCCCCTCTTTGTGGACAACCTTCTCCCATTTCTAAACAAACAAATCTGGCTTTTGCTTTTGAGAAGCCCAGGATCACCATACTCCACTAAAGCATGGGTCCATTTGGAAGGGTTAGGATTTCATCCTTAACATTTAGCAAACAAAATGGATAGGTGAAAGTAGGGGAGGGAGGAGGACACATTGCTGGAAAAGACAGCTACATGACTGGAACTCTGGTAATGTCAACAGCAGAATTAATGACAAGTTACCACTGCTGAGTGCTTAATGATACCCTGTAATCTTATGAGAAGGCAAACTACTAGCCAGATTATCCACTACTTTGTGCTTAGTTATTTGTTACTGATTAAAACACTGCTAATCTAAGTTTAGTGCCATACCATATGCAAGGACTGAAGCGATGGGGAATAAAGACCATAGCACACATCTTCACAGTCCCTATTACTGCATCCCACCTATCCACTGTTAAGATCAAAGCAACTCACCACGTTTTGCAAGTCAAGACTTGTGAAGTATTGATCACTTCCACTGCCTGCTGTACATTTAAATAATGTATCTTATACGCACGCCTTGGTAGAGGGCAGATCCTCTTGATACTTTATCATCTCTACAGCTATAGATTTTGCCATTATTGCATTTGCCTTGTGTTATGCAGGACTAAGATTGTATTTTTGATTTATAGTAGCTGACAGGCAATTTATTCTGCTGTTTACTTCTTATAGTTGTTTAGGTGGGAGTAATATATAGAAGGAGATACTTGCCTAAGTCACTAGTATCTTCTATTGAGTGGTATATAATTCTCTTTAGAGAAAAAAAGACATTTGGCAA
>JANHGB010053124.1:0-14397 GCA_026283785.1 Coracopsis vasa
TTTCTTAGTCTTATTGTAAAAGCTGTTCCAAGTCCTACTATAACCAATAGAGAGAATCTTGCTGACCTGTACAGACTGGATTGCCCAGATTCTGACCTGAATCTGAATCAACCATATTGTAACAAGAAGGGGCCTGGACACTGAATAGAGCCATCTATGCGCTAGAGAATGTAAATAGGGACAGGTAATATAAATAACACATGACTGCAGGATCTGGCCCTCATTTGGGGGCAGAATGCTGAAACTATAATTGCTCTTGCAATGAATAGCTGATGAATGAAAACAATTAGTCATTTTATTTAAGCTGCTGTTCGTTCTGCCAACACAAGTTTACAGAAGTCATTAGTCAGACTGCACATGGAAAGCAGGAAGAAGGTAAGAAATTTCAGTTCTAAAAATCATTAGATTGAAAAAAAGCCCCCAAACTGATAAAGATGTTCAGGCTTTCTCTGGCTTTCTGCTGGGTCCTTTTTTGCCAAGCTTTTACTTGGAATGATGAAAGCTAAAGGTCTTAGTATGTTTTTTTAAGAAGACAGCAAGCAAACCAAGCCTTGGGGCTGTACGAGAGAGGACTTCATAGGTTGTCACAAGACTTAGGATAAGATTTGGAGCATAGGAGCAGTGCAGAACTGAGCACAGGCCATCAAGGAGTGAGGCACTGTGCCTATTGAGGCATAGCGTCCCTCCACTGGGCCGCACTGAAATTCAACAGCAGGTTGGACATGGAAGGAGGCCAACACAAGCACCATGGGGCAGGATGGAGGGGCACAGCGGTCCCTGAGCCTCCTCCTCTGACTGCCCTGTGGGGACAGGTGGCTCCTCAGCAAGTCCACCCAGAGTCCTGCCAGTTCCACATGTCAGCCAACCCCACTGCATCAAGACCAGCAAGAAACACCTCGCCTCTCTGCATTTAACCTTCTCAGGTTTGAAGGTTTGGAGAAACAGGGTGTCCAGCCCTGTCAAGAGTCTCCTAATCCATTAGGACACAAACACTGACTGCAAAGAACAAGCAGTCATTTAATGCCCAAACTCAGTGCATGAGGAGATGGGAGACAGTGGGTCAGCAGAGAAGGAGTGCATGGGAACAGTGCCTTGCCTCAGAGCCAGCATGGGTCTTGGCATACCCACTGACTCCCCATTGCTGAGAGGCTTTCAGCATCAGCAATGAGAATCAGGTGGAAACTTTGTGCTTTCCAATACCTTAAAACAAAAGGCAGCTTGTAAGACTTTTCCCCTTTCCTGGGGACTTGAAGTAGTGGTTCCAGCTTTGCCTTGCAGCTATTCACAGCATCAAAAGCATGCTCATGAGATCGTACCAAGCTACAGCAATACAGCTGAAGAGGAGCACGTGTTTCTTTTTATTATAACTTCTAAAAGAAGCCATAAATGCACCAACCCAGACATTGTGAAATGCTGAATTGTCATTGATATAAAGATGGGAAACAAAGTGCATTCTACCAGGATGCACCAGAATTCAACCAGATTCTAGTGGAGTTTGAGTTCTATGATTCTATTAGTTAATGATTCTGTGAAAGGGACCACAAACCAAATGTCTGGATACAGGCACACATTCGTTTAACCACGAGGAAGGAAAAGTTCTATCAAAGTATAGAAAGGCAAGATAATCTTGATGTAGTCTCTAGATGGTCAACTCTGTATGTGATCCATCAGCTGTATTTCCCCAGATGCTCCAATCTCCATTCTTTTCACCTCTGTATTTAGTATTTGCGAGTCACGTTGCTCATTTTCCTAAAGAATATAGTATCTTGCTGCAAAATACACCATCAAGACTGAACAGTTACTGGATCCCCAGCAAGACCCGCACAGAACACAGTGGTCTTCTCACTCCTCTTCACCAAGGATGCAGCACGCCAACAGGGAAGACACACAGTAGTTACAGCTCCTGCTAGTAGCTTCTCTTTGGCTAAATGGGATGTACATGCCCTCACAACCCACCTTTATTTTCATTTATTCTTTTAAGCAAAAGTTAGTTAGGCACAGGCTAATAGAGTGGAAAGATTAATATGTTTAATGGTCATAAATAGAAGTCTTTGACAGAGTCTGAACAAGACTAATAGGTAAATGCAACTAATGTTTCTTTGCTTCAGCTATACTATCTTTGCCATCACAAAAAATACTTGCTGCAGAGATGCTTCAGATTGTTCTATCTGCTTTCTAAATGATATGTGCTGCTCAAGGAAGTCACTCTATAGCTTATTGCCCTGGCTGAATTTCCATATGCCATATGCTTAGAAGCAGAAAGGAGCCTTTCTGCAGTCCTGCTGCTTGAGTGAATCCCCATGAACCTCTTGTCTGCTTGGATCTCCAGGAAGTAGCATTGAATCTCCTCAGCAGTGTTTTAATTGGCACTGCGAGAACATGCTGTCATCACCCCCCTTCATTCTCTAATGTATCGTTCCAAAATCATAATGTTACTTCTCTAATTACTTTATTTGGCAACTCAAAAATAAAGTGTAATTACAGTGTTCACTATTAGCCTGTAAGGACAGAGGACCAGATCATTTGGAGGACAAAAAACTCAGGCCATTAGGTCCTGCTTACAATCAAACATGAGTCTCCGAAGGAAATGTGTGGTTGTCCATGAAATATTGCTGGCATCTTTGAGAGCAGTTTGCCTTTAGATCAATATTGAACCGGTACTCCAGCATGACAGAGGCACAGTAACTCTGGATATGCCATATTCCCATATGAGATGTTGAACAAATGTCTTTACCACATGTGGTCATTAAAGATTTGATGTCAAGATGAAAGGTGTTAACCTTGGAAACCTGGCCAGACTCCAGCATGGGTAATTGCATTCTGCCTCCCTAAGCAGTCCTCTGTAGAGTTTCAGCTGGACATTTCAGATCTTAAACCGTTATGTAGCCCTGCTGTGAGTGGCTTAAGAAAAGGACTTTTTGATCACTGTGACAACTCACTGATACTGTGCATCAACAGCTCATATTATGACTTGCAAACCTTAGTGCAGTAACAAACCATGCCATGCAAAAACTACTCCAGTTACTGAGCATTGCTGCAGCCCTTTTACACGTGAGTAGCTCTAGGAATGCAGAGAAACCTACTGCGCAGAAAGCTGCTGTGAGTTGGTCCTTTTGAAAAGGAAAGATTGTATTTTCACTCACAGTGCCTGCCTTGGAAGAAACTCATAGGCTAGGGTTGCTGATTTACTGGCATTAGCTGTTAGTTTGCACTGTGTCACGATTTCTCATAGAAGCAATCCTGCTTGAATCCGAGAGTTACGGGGAAATTTTGCAGTTTTTAACACCATTATCAAGTGCAAACATGGCATGTGTAGCCTAGCCACTGGATGCTACCAGCACATTGAGCACTGCATCGCTGAGACCTGCTCTGCAAGTAGAGCATTTACAATGCCAGACACTCATCTCAAGGAAGGCTCCCCAGAGGCAGTATCTACATTGCTGGGCAGATGCTCCCTACAATCCTTGTCCCGAGGTACACACCCTCACCCCAGAATGTCTGTTTCAGGAGATCTGTATGCACAGCCATCCCTCACGTGCACTAGTTTTCTTTGTGAGGAAGCCAAGGCATGCCTGGGGTTGGGAGCAGAGCTGCATGCCGAGAGGTCCATAGCTGGTCCAGGGACCAGGGCAGTGGACAGTTACAAACCGCAGCCTGATTCCAGAGGGCAGGCAGAAAGCAGCACTGAGAATATTTGCACAAGTTTCCCAAGTGTTAACAAGATTGTATTATTACCATCTTCATTAGTACCATCTTTTCCTCATAAAACAGAATCCTACTTTAGCTGAAGCAGACAATTCCTGCAAGTTCCATACTGAACAACGCTGGCTCCAAGCAAAACCCCAACACAAAGATTCACTGAGGGTGTAACACAACTGATTTAAATACTAGAGACTTCAAGGAGTGTGAACTCACACACAGCATAGGAGATTGCTGTAAAATATGTTGACCATCTTATGAATATAAGATTAGAAATAAATCCTTATTTATGTAAAAACTCCTGAGCCTACCTGATCTTGTATTGATTACCATGCTATCTTAGACAGATTTCAGAAGAGCTTTAATAACACTGTGCAGTAACCAGAGGCAGTGATGATCTCCTTTCAATGTTAAGTTTCTGACACGGCAAAGAACAACGTGGATCATTTGAAGGAATTTTCCCAGTGCTCAACATGCAACTTATCAAATTCCCTTCAAGCATTCATCACACCCATGCAAATAATTTATTCTTCCCCACAGACACTTTGTGTTTGATCACAATGACAACTTAGTGAAGCTACTCTGTAACAAATACATTGTGGAGCTTCAAACCTCAGAGCCACAGCTAAATTACATTGAGGGAACCATCCATTCCTGCAGTTTCTGCACACACAGTTACACCTCATGAACACAGTAAGATTCAGTTATGTCAGCAAGGACTGCAAAACCAAGACCATGCTGTTGAAAAACAATCTGTTAATCCTGAAAAGGATTATCACATTGGATGATAAGCAAATGCTCAAGATTATTGTTACAAGAAAGGCACTTTGATTATAAACTACTTTTTTATCATTTACAAGTCACCTGTCCTGCAAATACACATGCACTAATTTGTCTATGAAACGCCTGGGAAGCCACAGACAGGTTCCAGGATCTGCTGATCAGTGTAAGCAGTCTGTCAGAATAGCTTCAGCAAATAAAAGAAATGCAAAGTACTGAAACATACCTAGAGGACAGAGTCTCCTGGCTGAGCAGGATTGCAGGCTGGCACCCAAAGAGCCCGTAATTTGGGATGGAACGGCTTCTACAAATCAATCAGTACAGAAAGCAAGCATCACATAAGCTCTGCATTTACCAGGCACTGTTTGACAGCAAGAAACAAGCTACAGCATAGAAAATTTCTATGTATTTTAAGCCTTCATCCCAAACTGACTCCTCATACAATTCATCTGCAGGCTGTAATTTACTAAATCCATCTGTTGTTCCTGCAGCCTGCTTTCTGGAAATGCCGCATTTCAAGGGTCTGCTTGTTAGAGAAGGTCAAAGAGTAAAGCAGGCCCTTTCATTTTAAGTGACTTGAAAGAAAAGGAAAGGAAATTTATATTTAGAAATAGCAATGATTAACTAGGGGAAATATATTAGAGTATTAAAATAAACGACATAGAATAGCTCTTACTTCCAATTAGGCTGACTTTACTTCAAGAAAAATATTTATATACAAATACAAAAAGCTGGGGAATGCCAACCTATACTGAGATGAAAGCATCTCATAACATAATTCATGTTTAGCCATTAAAATGGTTGATCATATTTTTATGTACTTTTTCTTCTTGTCCTTCTCAAGTCTCTGCTTCTGTGCTTTCTTCTCTAGTCACCAAGACTTTTAGCAACTTCTGTCTGTTACCAAGCTGCCTCTTGCAACCAGACACCTTCCACATCTCCACAGCCTTCAGAAACACCTCATCTGCTACTACTGCATCATTCCTGGACCCACACACATCACAAGCAGACAACTTAACAGACTGGCCACAGAATTAAGGACACAAATTCCCATACACATCAGTCCAAAACTAAGGGTCTCAAGAGCTGAAGTCTGGACCAGAATTCACCAACTGCAGATTGTATTCAGGGCTTCTGTTATAGCCCACTTGTTGGGCAGGATAAGGAACATCAAAGCCACTTAAGAAACACAGAAGCAAGCTGTGGGTAACCCCTGAGTATACCTTTATGACAAGCAGAGCACTGGTGGTAGAGTGCAGAGCCACACAAGTCAACCCAGAACCCCAGAGGTGTGCCTACGGCCCCTATGGTCATACACAAGCTTGTTTTAAATGAGCAAGCTCACATACCACTAATGCTGTAACCATCATCAGGAAAGAAAGAAAGAGCCTTCAGCCCCCTGCTTAAATACTCAGGTGTCAGCTTCCAACTAACCAGTTAGAGGTGCAGCACACCCAGCTGCAGTCCTGCTTCAGGGCTGTGCTACAGACCATGGTCACAGCCTTAAAGGGCCCAATAACTGACACCATACAAAGCAGTTACTGAGGGAAAACACAATTAATACAGCTAGATTTTGACCAGGAGATTGGAATCACCATCTGTACAAGTGCAAAAGTATCCCAGGACTCTTACTGACGTGAGTAGTCAGGCTGTCAGTCTAAGAAACATCCCAAGTTCAAGTGCACTAACGTCATGCGAGAACACTGGTTCAGTCCTGACTCAGAAGAATCCATGTCACCTCCTGAGTCACCAAAACCATCCCTTGCAGCATGGGTTTCCTTGGAGTCCCCTTTGTAAGCTCTGCTTAGGCCTGGCCCTGTTTTGCCTATACAATTTAACATGGTGGAAGTCAAGAGTCATATGATGCAATGAGCTGCAGAGTTTGTTTTCTTAGGGGCTCTCCCTCCCTCCCTCCAACTGCAACCCTACCAAAAGGCCTTTGTCTAAGGAGCAGAATAAGGACCATAGCAGAGTGTTCACATTTACTTATAGAAGAGCTACTCCAACAACTCCTTTCAAGCCTCTGAAGTCAGCTCCAGTACAGTTATTTGGCCTAAGTTCATCTAAACTAAATGGGCTGACTTGGTTCAAATATATTGCACAACCAAATGATAATATTGGGAAGGGGGGGGAATGATTAGTGATGACACATGTATTTAACACTGCATGTCTCCTCTTTCCAGATTAGGAGGAGCTGGCAAGCTTCAGTCTGTACACATGCCAACAGCGGATGTCGGCACATATACAACACTTTTCAGAACAACATACTGTTGAAACATGTAGTTCAACTCAAAGGCACCCCTTCTGTTCAGCTAGCCCAAAACAACTATCTGGATTGTCTTGCTTAATATGGTAGGATTTGTAGCACAGCTCTTAATGCTGCTTTAATCTGGTTTCTTTATAGACACTTTTGAAGTGCAGAGAAGTAGGAAGGAGCAACTGTGCTGTACTGTGCACGAGGTCCCCCACATCCACGTGAACCAGGGGAGGTGATGAAACTGCTGACAAGAGGGAAATGGCAAGGAAAAGGGGGTGGCATACCCGATGCAGGAATACAAGCCTCCCTTCAGCTTTTACCTTTCCTCACTTTCCTTTCATTTCCAGTCTGAAGCACAGAGAAGTACAATGCTGACAGGCTCACCCTGGCTTCTTGTCAGTGTGTCTCCAGAAAGCCATCAGTTAGGATGGGAAAGAAGTAACATCTGCAAAATAAATAAAAATGTATATGAGTGGTAGCTGAAGTGTTCTGCATTCATTAGCAGACGGCTCTGCTGTGCTGAATTCAGATTTGTAAATATGTTCAGTTCCTTCCTCCTTTTCCTGTCAATAATTCTGGTGTGAACACTTATAAATTCAGTGTTCTGGCCCCTCCAGCCCCATGTTCTTTTCTCTGCTTCACTCCCCCCCTCATCTCTTCAATTATTTGTCTTCTTTCTCACAGCAGAGAACACTCATAAACTAAAAAACATGCAGAAAAAAAAGCCCTAATAAATGCAGAGAAAGACACATTTTGGTGTGGGTCTGGAGTGGTGCTGAGTGTATCAGAAGTGATCAATATGCCCCACATTATATGGATGGCTTTTAGACATTGGAATCATTTTCCTTTGGCTTCTGATCTGGCCACCCCATCCCACCACTATCCTGACAATTTCCTTTGAGTCTCACTTCCTAGCAGCTGTGTGCATTTCTTTCCCCCGTTCTTTCTGCATAGCTTTAGCACTGGGAAGGAGGTGATCAGCCTGCAGAGACTCAGGGAGGGCTTCCTGCCATGGGACTCAGAGGCATGTTCGTGTAAGGCAGGAGACTGCCAAAGCCTCCAGCTCTGTTCTGCACAAGTTTGATGTGCTAATGTGGGGATCACAGAAAGAGCTGCAGCCAAGGTTGTCATAATAATCCTAAGCCCTTTTCACTCTTCACCAACAGCACCAGTCCCCATGGGTACCTCTCGATGAAACAGCCTCTAGTGTGGGTCTCTTTCCTTTCATTGCCCTCTTGAGCATCCAGAGAGCAGTTCTCCAGTCAGATGCCTCCTGTCACAGCTATACCCAGTTTCAGTGTTTGCCCTCAGCTCAGCAGTTCACTGCTGCCATCCAGCCCTGTTTCCAGCAGTGACCCTCATTCAGTTCTGTCTAACTCAGGTTTCTTGAAATCATTCTTTTAGTGCCCTTTTAACTGTCTTTTAGACAGGGGCTCATTTGGACAGAAGCAGGTTGGGGACTGTCTATGTGTGAAATTACACTGCCCCATCTGATGGAGTACAGTCAGCTTCAGTGGGAGATGTGCAAGAAGGGAAGATTCAGTTGGAAGCTGGGTCTGGATAATAACCTCTTAACCAGGCTCAGCGTGTCCTGGATAACATGTCTGAGCAGAGCCTGGGCTAAAAGAACAATATTTGGATTTCTGCTGTACTTTGTTCCATGCAATGTACAAACAGGAATCCCAGGACAAAGTGTACTCCATGTGAATTGTACCAAATGCACTGCAAGGGGCTGCTTCTGTTGGCTTGTGAGGATTTGGTTAAAATGCAGAGGACACTGTCAGAGAAAAAAGGAACCCAGTCCTTTGGTTTGGTAAAAATAAGCTTTTACAGACATGAAAATCAATGTACTTTTCCCTATGATTGATGGAAAAACAGTTGTGGAAGTAATGAGTGTGATTCTGCAAATCCATCTTCATGGGTCCTTTTAATTTAGAGGCATGACTCATCGGAGCAGGGACTACTTGGATGGTTGTATGACCACAGGATGCAGCCCTGGAAAAGTGTTTCTGTAAACAAATAAACATGCTCCTTCCTGTTGGAAACTCAGATCTTTCAGCATTGGGCAAACGCCTGAGAACCTGACAGGGAAAGGAATAAGAAATATTAAACAAGATGCTAGTTGCTTGGTCCAGGTCCAACAGCAAGAGGTGAATGAAACACATTGAGTGAAAAATAGATGAGTCCTTTAAAGTCCTTTAATAATCTGAAGTGTTGTTTGTATCAGGAACAAAGAAAAGACATGTTAAGTGGAAATTGCCTGCAGAGACAGTCTTACAGCCTGGCAAAATGGAAACAGAGGGGATCTTCTAGACAAAGCAAGACCCAAAATCTGCACTGGGGGATTTGACAACAGCTTGTGCTATGTTGTGCTGTACGTACAGGGAGTTATCCAAAGATCACAGTCTCCAAAATGGATTTCACACTATGGCTTTTGACATCTGATGAAGTCTTTGGAGAGAGATTATCCTCTTTTCCTGGAGAAAGCAGGATGCTGGCCCCCATCAGCAGGCTGCGGTGTCTTCGCTACTTGCCTCCCAAGTGGGAAAAAAGTCCCAACAGCTGGAAACATTTCCAGAAAAGCATGTAGACAGTAGAAAACAACCTAAATATTGCAAGGTCAGGGAGTCGATTTTCTGCTGGTATTCTAAAAGCTATCTTTTGGCAGTTGCTAGCGAATCCTTTAAGTACGTTTAAATCAATGCAGAAAGTCAAAGAAACACTGAAAATCATGTGAGATTAAGACAGGCAGAGTCAATCAAGTAGGGAAATGGCTGAGCAGCTGCTGGAGACTTTTTGCTGTCACAGACCAACAAACCTGGAGGATGCTCCAAACCAACACAAAATCCTGCTCTGCCCAGGCCCAGGTGAGGGAAGGAAAGGCAGAGTGGGAAGAAGAACGCGAGGTTTTGCCCTTGCCTTAGCTGGGTCGAGATGTTTCAGTTGCAAACGATAGATCTATTTTACCTATTAGAGCTTGTCTAGACTAAGGAAATGTTCCTGCTATGACTATGCTGAGGTAATTACACCAGTGTAAACCCCTTTGGGCAAAACAGAGCTTTCAGTGGCCTGATTTACTCTGGTCACTTGCCAGGATTAGTTCAGCTGGTACCAGCCTATCCTCCAGGAGCTTCTGCTCCCAGCTGGAACCCCGCACAGGAGTTTTCTTCCATCTCATCTGAAACATTTGCACTGCCAATCTATCAATCAAACCATCCTCTGGGATGATCTGCAAATGTTCTTCTCCAAAAGAAGGGTAAATATTTAGAAGGTACCTCTGTTAGTAGAGAATTGATTAATTGGCTACAAAAATAACTCTGGTTTTAAACTAAAGCATACTTTGGTTTGTGTATGCATATCAGGTAAACATATTTGCTGCAAACACAGTGAAATAGGAAGGCAGATGTAAGATGTTCAATATCCCAGGGGCAGATGTGTCCCTTACATTAAATGAACTTGTATGAGAGGATAAAATGTGTCCAAACAGAGTAAAATGGGAGCTACTCCAAAGTGATTCTATTAAATTAATAAAAAAATGAGGAAGAAAAAACATAAATTAACTAAATCCAAGTGCTTCACTCTGAAACCCCTTTTAAAGAACAGAAGAGGAAACTTTAACCCAGGAGAAATCAGTGGCAAAATTTACATTGACTGTAAAGGAGACACTTCACCCAATATAACGTGTACCATGAAGCCACACAACGCCGCAGTGCATAGCGCGGTACAGAAATACATGTGCTGAGTTTCACACACAGCCCTCAGAGAACAGGCTGATAAATGCAGGATGAGGAACAGAGGGATTGACAGGCAGACTTGGTTATAATTTAATCTGGTTTACTGTTATCTGCAGGTGCTACGGTTAAAATGTTCTAAAAAGTCATTGCACACCTTTAGTTCTGAGCAGTTACTGGAAGGCCAGTTAGAAACTCCAACAGTGGAACAAACACGCTGCTTTGGAAGTCTCCAAAAAAGAAGGAGGGGAAAAAAGTATGTCTGAAGCACAAAGATGACATCAGAAAAGTGCCTCAATTCACACATGGCTGCACCTCTCCAGAAAAATTAAACCAGGAATCCGGGATTGATTTAATCACCCATACAAGCGAAAAAACGTAATGAAGATACTCAGTGCCAAATTGGTTTCTTGGGACCTTTTCCATGTAAATAATACAAATCAAACCTTGAAGTTCAGTGCAGATACGATCTGACAAGTAAGCCAGGCTCTTGCTTTTACTTTGATCCAGCTCCAGAAATATTTTATCCAAGGTAAAGTTGGTTTTAAGTGTTTTCCATTTGAGTTTTTAATTTTGGATATTCATCATATAGGAAACTTGCTTATAATGCTTAAAACATCAGCCTGGCTGCACCGACTCGCCGCGCCACGCACAAAGATTTCCTTCTATTTGCTCCTAAGAGGGAAAACATAAAGAGCTCCCGATGCAACAGGGGTTCAGTTTCTGCTCCCTCTCTTGTTTTAATGGTACAGTGAACGTGGACAACCCGAGTGGAGTACTTCCATACATCAAGTCAAGATGACTCCAGTAGCTTCGGCACTGTCCCACTGCTCATAGGTGGGCTGGTGAATAACACTTTTGAATGTAATAAGATAAATAGGCCTTTGTTTTCTGAGTGATGCCCCAAATTCCCCCATGCTGCCATTTCCTCAGTATGTGTCTGGAAGTAACAGTGTCTTTTCTTGAAAGAAAACCTCCACATTAGGCCTATTCTGGTTTTTTTAGTATTTTACTTTTACACTTATTTGTTAAAAATACTTTAAAAATCTATTTTTACTCCATTCTAAAGCCAGGATGAAGATTCTGCAGTTTAGAAAACTATATACACACATATATATATAAATCCTGAACCTTCTTCAAGATTCCCACTGTTGTGTGCCTCAATACGGATTTAGGCACCTTGCTACAGGCACCCACATTGCCACAACTCAGCTCTTGTGAATAATGTAAAATCCTCTGGATTCCCTTGCTTGCACGAATTGGTACGTAGTATATTTAGAATTAACAGGGCCCCTTTTTCCCTTTTCACTCGAATATGTGGTGTAAGGTTAATGAAAATAAGATGGATCTTTTATTTTGGGTCTTAAATGTAATATTATTAAATGTGCCCACCAGAAATGTAGGATAAAATATTTGCTCTGCTTGAAGATTATGTGATATTTGTATTCTAAGCCTCACCACAGTGGGTTTCTTTAAATAGAAGCTATACTTTACTCCTAAATTGCTTAAGGCAAAGGAAGCAGAGATGATGTTTTTATGAATGTTTAAATGCAAATGGAACTGAGAGTGAATGCTATGCTAGCTAACATCAAAGGCTCACCAAAGTCTCTGCATTAATGAGGCTCTTTGTTTCCTGGATCACAGATTACAACAGGTTTCCAACTCATTGCCAAGGCTTTATCTCCATTTGGGAGGGCTGTAAATCTCAGACGATTTTTTTCACATGCAAAACAAGAGGATCATCTGAAAGAAGAGAGGGGAAAAAAAATCTTAAAGTAGCAAATATTTCATTCAAATGATTATTACTCAAAGTGGCTGCAGCTTATTTGATTTTTGTGATGTTTAAAAGAATGGAAATTTGCAGACGGAGTTTCCTATGGGGCAGCCCTCACTCATCTGGATGGGAGAGCTGAGCAGGAAAAAAGCAAAGAGCATCTTTTCTCTCTCCCTTCGCACAGCGTAAACCCTTCCCCGAATCAGACCAAGAATTCTGTGTGATGCAAAATCAGCAATTAGCAGAAAGATGGATTTTGCTTCATTTAAATACATTCAGGACTTTTCAAAGTGGCTCCAACTCGTTCTTCTCCTCCCCAAAAAGTAATGAGATTATATCCCCAGTAATAATACCCTAATTAACAAGAAAAATAGGGACCGAGATTTTTAGCTTCCTATTCAAGGGCTGAATGTGACAATATGGAGTATATTGGGTCATAAAACCCAATTTACATGGCGTCATTACAGTCTGTGCAGCAGTCTCCAGGACCCAGGGCTATCTTATGCAATCTTAATTAAGGAAAATAAATATCGGGGTGTTGTTTTAAGCTACCGGAGACATGCACAGGACCTGTCGTATGTGATCACAAGAGATGGGGAGTTTCCTTTTCCATGGGAACTGCTTGAAAATCCCTCTGACGCCGACACAGAAGTGTCTCGTGTCCTCGGAGCGGGCTGCGAGGAGGGTAATTTGTGTTTCCTGACCCGCGGGGCCACTCAGGAAAACTCATCATTTTCGGCAGACCAACGTCACGTCTGTGCTGGGAAGGGGCCAGGACGAGGGATGGTGGCATCACCCCGGGCCTGGTGTGAGCTGTGGCCACTCTCTGTGGGCATGGGCACCCACATGTGCTGTGAGCACCCATGGCCGGCAAGATACCACCCTTGTGTGCACACGTGTGTGTGTACACATGTATGTGCTGATGTGTCTGCCTGCGCACACATGCATGTCCTGATGTGTGCCTCTGTGCACACACGTGTTGATCTGTGTGCACACTTACATGACCTGATGTGACTCATGTGTGCACACACTCATGTGTTGATGTATGTCTATGTGTGCACATGTGTATGTGTTGATATGTGCCCATGTGTGCACTCTTACACATCCCAAAGTGTTCCAGTGTGATACATGTTGATGTGTGTCTGTGTGCACACATAAATGTCCTGATCTGTGCCTGTTTGTGCATGTGTGCTAGTGTGTGTCTTTGCACACATACATGTCCTGATATGTCTGTGTACATGCATATATGTTGGTATGTGTCTGTATGCACACATTTTGAGTTGATGTGTCTGTGTGTGCATGCATATACATGGTGATGTGTACAAACATACATGTCCTGATGTGTCTCAGTGTGTGCACACACGTGTTGATGTCTGTCTGTGTGTGCACACATACATGTGCTGACATGTATCTGCAGCTCCAAGTATAGATCGCTGTTCTCTGTGTTTAGTTGTTTTAGTGCTGCCCATCTGGTTATAGATTAGTGGGCAAATGTGAGCATGCAGATGTGTTTGTGTGTGCAGATGTGTGTGTGCAGATGTGCTACTGTGTGCTGATGTGTGCAGGTGTGTGCTCATCAGAACGATGATGCATTCTGGGCTATGTTTGGATCCCACTGGTATGCGTAGCTAACTGCTCGTGTGTGCCAGATGTGCAGCTGTGCACGCTGATCTATGTGTACAGATGTGTGTGCAGATAGACACACAGACACCTGTAGAGACTGTGTGGGGCTGCACCAATGCAGATATGTGCTGATGCATATTACAGACCATGTGCACTCAGAGCTATGCATAGACACATGTGAAGATCCACGCATGCATGCAGCTGTGTGTGTGCAAATACATACACAGGTGCAGATGTGTGTGTGTGGGGTGGAGATGAGTGTGTGCACAGATGTGAAAGCAGGCATGTGTGTACATGTGTAGCCACAAGTGTGTGTGCAGATGTGTTCGCACAGAGGTGTACATGCAGATGTGTGGGTGCAGATGTGTTTGCACAGAGGTGTACATACAGATGTGTGGGTGCAGATGTGTTTGCACAGAGGTGTACATACAGATGTGTGTGCAGATGTGTTCGCACAGAGGTGTACACGCAGATGTGTGTGCAGATGTGCTCTCACAGAGGTGTACACGCAGATGTGTGTGCGGATGTGTTCG